>VUQG01028355.1:32110-75472 GCA_015106755.1 Etia nguti | reverse complement strand
GTGGTGGGGTTGTGGGGGGGGGGGGGGGGCGGAGGAGGGGGGGGGGGGGGGGGGGGGGGGGGGGGGGGGGGGGGGGGGGCGCCGAGCCATTGCAGGGGGGGCGCCATATGAATTTAATAAAAATAAAAAATAAAAAAAAGAATGCTTGGACACTGCTAGCATAATGGACAGGTTTTTGATGGGGCTCCCACCCAAACGCAAAGCAGAAGGTGAAGCATCGCCAAATATGCTTCCAAACCAACTTCCTTCCAAGCCAAAGATTAGAAAATATGATGAAGTATTTCTTGCCTTTTGCTTCACCTGCACAAGTGCCAAGGTAGGTCTCCCCAGCAGAATTTGTTTTCGCTGTGTCGGGAGCACGCGCTGGGCTGTCCAAATCACGGACAAACAGTATCCCACAGTTGTTTATGTTATAACCCATTTTGCACAGAGAGGCATTTTTTGAAAAATGTATTTATAGCAATGTTGAATATTATTACACAGGAAAAAACAACTACAAGTAAAATAATTACACCATGAGGGGGACAGTAACTGCGTGTGTACATGTCACTGTGTAAAAACTGCAGATAGTAAGATTAACAGTAACAGGCGAAGATTTTCTTGTAAAAGGAAGGGGGGCCTAGCAAAAAAAGTTTGGGAACCACTGAACTAAGGAATAAAACTGCAATAAATGCAGTTTTTTAAAGAAAGTTGTTTTGAAATAAAACTGTTCATTGATTTAATTCAATATCAAAGTATTTTAAATACATACATTATATTTGTTACATGTCCCTCAGTTATTTATTTCTGGATTTATTTTGTAGTATGTTTTAAATTTTGAAATTACCACTCACATAAATATTAATTCAGATTTGCTCAGCGAGTAATTTAATTTTCTCCCAACTAAGCAGACATGTTACACACATTTGCCTATAACTTTTAAAAATCCTTCTGCACATGCAAAGGTTGATTCATTTACTTGAAAGCTGCAGCTTTCAGTCACGTGCAAAGCTCAGCCAGCCTCAGACAGGTCTTATGTATTTGGGTGCCACTGTGGGGTAAACCGTTTCCTCAGTGTTTGTCATGTGTCACTGTGTCCTGCTGAACAACAACTCGGAGCAGACAAACATCCTCTCTCTCTCAATAAAACACACTTTGTTTTTTTGTTTTAATAAATAATACAAATAAAAGTTGTTGTTGGTGATCGTTTCTAACATCAGAGCACAGAACCAGTTTTTCTATATTTAGCAGGAAATCATTACAAGGCAGGGAAACTTGTTTAGCCTTTTTTTTTTTTGTCTCACTGTCTAGCCCTCCTATTGGTTGGCTTTTGACCAATCATATTGTCTGTGGTCACTCTCTGTAGAGTAATTTGCCTCTAGGGCTGAAGGAAGAACATAAAATTTAGATTGGGAAGTCAAGAAAGTTTTACTTATCTTCCTTTAGTGAATGCACATCTTGGTTTCCATAAATCCGTCTGGTTTACAGCCTTCCTCTCAGCAGCAGCAGCAGCAGCAGCAGATTCTCCTCCTCCTGCAGGTGAGAAACAACTTCTCGGTCTGTTTTTGCTCACAGTGGTTTTACATATTGACAATAAAGTAACCTGGCTCTTTCATTTGGAAAATGACGGTGGAGTCATTTAGATACTGAGATAAAGGATTAGTCTGCTTCTCCTGGAACTTCTTTTTATGTTGAAGAAGAGCTCACATCCTTGATTTTTTTAATTTAGATTACTGACATTACCTAAGGTCAGGCTAAAAGATGAGTGAAACTAGTGAAAACTGAAGCTTTTAGTAAGCTGCTGGATGTATGTTTATTGGTTATTTTTGTATTTTTGTTGTGTCCCACACCGTTTCACAGCTAGGGACAGAAAGAAAAGCAGCTATTTAATATGCGATAAGCCAAGAAAACTTATGTCATTGTGTGGATTTAGGATTTAAGATCTCAAATAACAGCTGTTATTTTTTTTAAAAAAATAGATGAAACATGATGTCAGACCTGGATCACGCCTATGATGTATTAGCCTTATCTTATGAGGCTTAAGTCCAAAATTAAAGTATAGATTTTCTCTTTTCTGGGAGCCTGAACTTGAGCAGTCTGCATCTAAATGGTAACTCGGAAACGCTGAGAATGAGCTTTCACTGACGCAGCAGACCTCTTGTATCCAATTGGTTTAATTTTGTATATTTCTAATAAGATAAATACACTTTTTCATGGAAAAAATCACATCAGACACAAATGCTCATTTAAAACAATAAATTTTAATGTGCAAATTAGCTAAATTAAAACAACCTTTCTAATTTTACACATGCCCTACTGGGATGTTGCCGCTGTTGCAAACAGCAACAGCTATCTAGTTGGATGGAAATGTGAGGAGTTTGGAGGCCACATCTTGAGCTCATCTTGGGGGATTTTTGGCAGGGAGTGTTGTTGCTGTTGGAGCAGTGTGCAGTTTAATGTCATGTCAGGATGCACGAATATTGACACGCAGGTGCATCTGCATGAAATGAGAGTTGAGGTTTCTCAGCAGAATAATGCACTGTAAGAATAATCAATATTATTCACTTAATCAGTCAGTGGGTTCATGTTTAGTGGCAGTTCCAAGTATGTATTTAAATACGGCTGGAATGGTTGAGTTTTCTTTAATCACTATGGAGCTTTAAAAGACAAATTCAATAACATTAATTGAAGTTTAACAGCATTGACTTTACTTTTCTACAGTCACTGGTTGCCACCAACTCCTGAGTGCTCTGATCTTCAGCTGCTCACTGTCTGCTTTTTTCTCTGATTCAGTGGTTTCAGAGCTTTTTGCTTGAGCAACAAAATCTTACAGCAGTTTATGAAGTGGCCATGATCTGATTTGTACTTCTGAACATGAATTTTACTTTATTTTGTTCAACTTCAGGGCTAGAATTATCAAACATTATTTTCATATCCCTGAACATGATTTTTTTTTTTTTATCTCTCTGGTAGGGAGTAAACCACTGACAAAGTTTTTTTGTTTTGTTTTTTAAAAGTTTTTTTTTTTTTAAATGCATGTTCACGGTTCAAAATAATCCCTATTTATCTTATATGGGGGATCAGTGCAGTCCTCAGTCGTGAAACAAGCTTTAACTCGCTTCAAACATCTCTTTCTTTAACAAAATCTCACATATAGTTGCATCTAATCAGAAAACAAGTCATTTAAAAACAATATTTGTTGTCTAATAAGCAACAGCTAATATTGCATTGTGTTGTAAAAGTTAGCTGCTAAATGTCAGTGCACCTTTAAAATAACATAGTTTTACTAAGATAACTCTCTGGTGATCATGAATCTCAGTATCAGACATAAGAGATGTTTGACTGTAGCAGAGGTGTTAATGTCATCAAAGAATTGTACTGCAGTAATGTCACAGTCCAATATGTAGCTGATTACTCAGTGATTACTGTAAGAAACTGATTAGCCCTCTGGCTAAGAGGCACAAAGACAAAAAAAAAAAAGATGGTTCCCCTAGAGTCAAAAACAGCAACGTGAGTGAAGTAAGATGGTAAACACCCCCAACATTTTTCCACCACTGCTGGGTCTTGTTTATTGTTTTATGTCTTTCTGTTTTATAGATATGAGCCCATTGCATAAACATCTTTTCACTATCGCAAATACCAGAGGAAATTTCCATCCCCGTTCTTCATGTTGACACAGATACATCGTTTCTTTTTTTATGGGGAGAAAGAATCCTGTTCACATGTTGTGACAGTCTGGAGGATTGTTTCTGAACTCTGCTGTCAGAGTGGAAAGTATTATCTCATTATTATGGTGGGAGCTAAATCTGGACTTAACAGAACTGTGAAGTTGAAATTCAGGAAACGTGAACCCAAAGGTCCAGATCGTAAAATGTTTTGAGACATTACAGACTGCTTGATGTCACATGAATAAATAATAAATAACTGTAGTCAAGTTTTATTAGATATAAAACTTCAGCTGTAAACATAACACTCCATCTCATCCCATCTAATCCCAGTTTTTACCAAAACATCATCAGGATTGAGGTGTGTTGCTTTCTTTTTTGTGCTCTGTTAATCCACAGCTTGGAAACAATAAGTGGCGCCAGGGCGGGAACACTGGCAGTTAATATCCACCCTGATGTGTGTGGACTCACACCCAGGCCTGTGAACAACTGTTCATTCTTTATTTTCTTTATCAGTTTTCCACCATTAAGCTGAGTCTGAGCCTCCCCAGATCTCCTTCTCCCCGCCACACCCTCCAACGTTTCAAAGGATTCCCCAAGTCAGCTGATGTATTCTGCAGAGCGTGTCCTCAGTCTGCTCCACTTGGACATGCCCAAAACATCTAGGAGGCGACCAGGCTAGTCGAGTACCCAAAACCAACTCTGCTCAGAGGCAGTCCTGAAAGACTGAGCACTTCACCCTCTCACAACAAAACACCCGCCTCAATTTTTTTTCTCTGTGCTTAAATACCTAACTTTTTTTTTTTTAACTTACAGGTATTCTGACTTGTCCTTGTGTACTTAAAGTATAAAATTTATACCAAAAGAAAAACTGAATGTAGCCTGTGTCAGAATAGATTTATAAATGGAATGAACCAAAGTGAAAGAAACACTAGAGTAACAAAGTAAATAACGTAAAATAGTTATATAAATTGAATGAGGAAAAAATATATTTGGCATAGTCCAATAAATGTAGTTAAAAAGAAATAGCAAGCACAGTCACAATCAGTCACAGTACAGATGATTCTCTAGACTGATGTTGAGCATGACGTATCAACTACTTCCTGTATGTGTAGCTTTGCATGATTCAGTTAAAAATAATCCATATTTATTTTGTCCTAAGCCTCGATGCTGCTCCTCTGTTCAT
Source organism: Etia nguti (assembly GCA_015106755.1). Classification (NCBI taxonomy): domain Eukaryota; kingdom Metazoa; phylum Chordata; class Actinopteri; order Cichliformes; family Cichlidae; genus Etia; species Etia nguti. The sequence continues at coordinate 70,642 of VUQG01028355.1, read as the reverse complement.
CCTTTGTCTGAAACAAGTTATTTCAACTTCTCTTCTGATTGGCTGGTCCTTGCAAATGGAAGGTTTGAACATATTAGGAGTATCACCTCTGACTCACGTTGTGTTGATGCAAGAGTAGAGGATCAATAAAGTTATTATTATTATTATTATTATTATTATTATTATTATTATTATTATTATTATTATTATTATTATTAAAGCCCACTGATCAATGGCCATGAGTACCATTCGATGAGAGTTGGGGAATGGCTGCAATCACAGCATTGTAAGATGGTGAAAGATGTACCCTTAGGCCCCCTCAGATGAACAGAATCGACTTTTGGAGAGGGTTAAAATGTATTCATGTATTTTGGATTCTGAGTCAGATTTTCTTTTACTTATTTCAGGTTAATCTTTCATACTTGATTTCATTAATTACTTTATGTAGATTCATATGTATGTTCATCCTATTAAATGGTATCAGTTCCTCTCTGAGGAAATAAAGGTGAATACACCTGTTGTATAAACTTAGACTCTATCAAACATTTATATTGTGCCATGGAAAAAACATGCGTTCTTTGCAGAAAATATGAACTTTTTAGTGTTTCACAAAGGCCTCAGGCAAGCCGATTTGGAAAGCTGACCAGAGTTTGTTTATTCAGCCTCACCTCTGGTGCCGGTGCCCACCTCTCAATTTTAAATACATGTACACATTGAGTGTTCTGAGACACACAGTGTTTAGTTCTGTGTGCCTCCACGTTGGACGAGTGCTGAGTATTTGTTTATGTGTGCATGAGGGTGGGAATGCATGTTTGTGTCTGTGTGTGCCTATTTGTCTATGTTCATGTGTCAGGTTTGGTCTTAGATTCCACCTCTCTGTGAACATCTGAGGCTGCCCCCCAGGTGTGGATGCCTATCTTCCCCCACCACGCTCCCTGCCAGTGGCTGATGGCCCCACCCGTTGGTGGTTCTCGGTGTCCCGGGCTGGCTGCTTGGGTAGATCAAACAAACTATGACAATCAAGTTGACCAGTATGGCTTTTGCCATACTGGTCCACTTGGGAAAATGGCCGTCAGACAATAATTCTGATTGCAATGTTTGTCCTCTTTTTGCAGCCATCATGAAAATAGCATCTTTTAACATCCAGAAGTTTGGAAGAGCCAAAGTGTCAGACCCTAAGGTCCTCGAAATCCTGACTAAGGTAATAACCAGTATAAAAGCGCATGCACCTTACATGCACCTTACAAAACTGTAAATGACCTGCAGGGCTGGCTCCTGTTCTCATTAAAATGTCTGACCATGTGACAAAATAGTATGCTTTGGCTTTTTGTCACGGAAAGAAGACAGAGGCCGATAACAATGTAGAAAAGTAGTGCAGTCCTCTGACCAATTATTAAGGACTTAAGTAATTAAGTATTATATAAAAACTTTCTATTAAATAGCTGAGTTGCAAAGTGGTAAAATAAGTATCAGGACTCACTGTTTAAGTAAAACCTTTATCCTATTTATGTATCTGAAAATATACTGAAATACATGGAGTAAGTTGTATTTTGACTTTTGGTTTCTTGCTGTATCATTGACTCACTGGTTTTTACTTTACTTTTATTCTAGTGATGAGGTTACATTTCCAATTCTTAGCTTTGGCCCATGTTTTATTATTGTTGTCGTATTAGTTCTGTTTCATATTTAGTCAACACGCCACTGTACAGGTCAGCCGCTCTGAGTGTGGACTGTTTAGGAACCACAAAAGCAAAGTAACCGCTCTCCCAAGTGAACACAATCAGAGCGTGTCCATACAAACATGGATCCACTGGCCTGTTGTCCTTGCTGTATGGTCTGCATTAGCCTTTCAAGTAACCATGCTCGTTCGCAGCTTGCCCTTTGTTCACAGAACCACCATTACCTCTATAACCACACGATTTAAATCACTCAGCATTTCTCTGTTTGTTCCCGCCTCTGTCTCTTTTTGGTACCTCTTCAGCTTCATTGTTGCGACTCAAAATGTTTACATAAGTATTTTTTTTTTAAACATAGAAAAATGTCAGTATATATTTTACATATCTGGAAGAGCTAAATCTTAAATATTTGTAAATATTTTTCTTAACTGAACAATTATCTTTAAGGTAGTAAGGCAACTGATCAGTTCAGGTTTTTTTCTCTCTGTTTCAAAGATTGTGTCTCAATATGACATCATTCTGATCCTGGAGGTGGTGGACGCCAGCGGAAAGGCCATAGAAACCTTAATGAAAGTCCTCGAGAAGTAAGGAAATGCTTTGTTTCCAGCGTTATCACTATTATTATCATTTAGGGTGCTTGTGTAGCATGATGATGGTGGCCCAAAGAATAACAATTTTGTCATGATATCCAAAAATGATTAAGATTTTAAGAATTATTACATTTAAGATTATTTACACAGTTACTTCTGATGTTATTTGTGTATTATAAACACAATGGTATATTTCGTTTTTAAATATCACAGTTATTGGCAGTATCCGTATAATAGTATTATACACTAATATTATAATCAGGAATTCTTTCAGCTTCAATAATCGTGTATTAAAGTCTGATAGCGTGACAGCCGTAATGACAACACTAAAAACTGCTGATGTTAAGAATTTATGTTGTTTGTCATTTTCATCTTATTGTCAGGCAAAACTTAATTTGGAAATAAAGTTTGAATAAATGTAAAAATGTAAATTTTTTCCTGCTTTTTGTGTTAAATGAAAAGTTAATGGTTCACTAAAGCATCACAGATTCATCCTGAACCAATTGTTTTAACAACCATGCCAAAAATTACCTGTTTATCCTGCATTGATGGTGGTGTTGCAAACATCAGAGAATCACAAGACATCAGAAGATTTAATGGACCAAAATTAAAGAATTATACAAAATTTCTCTCAACTTATATCTTCTCAGAGACCACAAGGGATACACTTTTAAAATCAGTGATCGTCTGGGCAGTGGGTGCTACAAGGAGCAGTTCATGTTCATTTACAAGTGAGAGTTCACTGACAGCACACATCCTGTTCATTTGCAGCTTCATGTTTTTATTCTTGAACTCACTAGAGTAGCTTTGCATGATTCACAGTTCTGCTGGGCCTTGGTGCAATGCTCCTTAAAGCCCTCTTGTTTTAAGCAAACTTTCTTCCAATTGGCTCGTCTGTGCAAACAGAAGCAGGTGGGCAGTGCTTCAGTGCTCAGAGCCAGAGTTGAGATGAATATATGAATATATTATTGATATCCACTCTCCTAAGAGCTCTGTGTGTGTGTGTGTGTGTGTGTGTGTGTGTGTGTGTGTGTGTGTGTGTGTGTGTGTGTGTGTGTGTAGGGAAAATCTGGTTGACTTGGTGAGCTCCTACCAGTTTGATGATGAGGCAACAACAGGAAAAGATGTTATTAACAAATATAAATAAAACTAACTATATGATGAGGAGTTAAAGCAAAACACTCAAATGCAAATATTTCATGTCTGTGCTGCAGAACATCATGATCTTGGGTGACTTCAATGCGGACGGCTCGTTCATTTCCAAAGATGCCATGGAGAGGATTCACATTCGTGAAGGCGAGAAATTCCACTGGCTGATTGAAGATGGCGTGAACACTACAGTGAGCACCAAGAACACCAACACCTATGACAGGTAATGCGCAGCAGCTGCTGTTTGCAGCTTTATTTTAAATGGACAGACGTGAGAGTGGTATCGATCTGTTTGTCAGCAAGAAAATAAAAACCACAGTGTTTCTTCAAATTATCTGAAATAAAGAGGAGTAGATTCTTTCGTTTTGCCACTTTAGTATGGAGTGGTGCTAAATTTTCTTGCTTTTTTCTAATTATGTATTTAAACTTGGTATTATTCTGGTATTATGAGTATTTTTTTTTTTTTAAAAGGCCTTTTTTTATTCTGTGTTAAGGATCGTGGTCTATGGAGATGACATGCTTAATGCTGTGGTATCAAACTCTGCAAAAGCCTTCGACTTCAAGAAGGAGTTTAATCTCAGTGAGGAGCAGGTCTGTTTTGATTCATGCTTTTCAGCAAATAAAGTACTCTTATGTTCTCGGCCTCATTTGCAATATCACACGTAGAATATGATCACTCAGTCCATTTAAAGACCACTGAAATGGCTGGAGATGAAAAACAGGACTCGGTGTGTAAAAGCTGGCATGGTTGCTTAAAGACGGTACCAAACTACAGCTGCGGGGTGGTATTATGGCTTTAATTAAAATTCCTGAGAGACCGTCAATCAATGGCAACAAAAATGTTGAAAATCAGCCAGCTTTCCGCTTGTCTTTATGGGGGGAGAAAAAAAGAGAAGGGTCAGTAACGTGGAACCTTTATTCTTACAGACAAAACTTTAGGATAAAACATTAACAGTGTCCCAATTTTCAAGTGTCCTTCGTAACTCTTTGACCGCAGTTTGATAAAGAGTCTAACCCTGGTCTCTAAGCTCATTGTCTCTGACAATGCAAACCACTGCAGTATAAGGCATCCATACTGTCATACTGACTGTAGGAATGAGGTGCGGAGAAGCACCCCTCTCATACACCAGAGAATACCCCAGCATAAATGCACTAATCTGAGTCAATGCAAGTGTATCCACCCCTACCCCCTGCCTCTTTCCGAGTCAAGCCTCTCCCCAAGAGATTGGTTCCAGAGAAAAGCCATATCCCGAGGTTGGCCCAACTATATTTAGCCAGTAACTCTCAATCTCCTGCACGATCTCAAGCTCCTCTCCCACCAAAGAGATGTCATCCTACATCCCAAGAGCTGGTTTCATCAGCCAGGGACTGGACTGTCTTTGAGTCATTGCAGCCTAACCCTATGGTTAGCTTCTCCAGGTTTTGCATCTTCAGGCTGAACCCACACACCAGGTGCACAGCATCAAGCTCTCTACCCAGCAGGGTAAACTGGTCCCTTGAGCATGTCCTCGTAGGCCAGGGGTTTTGTGAAACACTCTTTATTTGGCCCCTCACCCAGGACCACTTTGCCTTGCTAGCTCCAGCAAGAGCAGAAACCCCAGACAACATACCCCATGACATCACTGGGATGCACAAACCACTCCACCCTGATAAGGTGTTGATTCATGGGGACATTCAGCTAGACCTCAATAATAGCTCAAACATTATTAATCAGTAAATTTTGTTTCTTTTGCAGGCTAAGAAAGTGAGTGACCATTTTCCAGTGGAGGTTGAGTTGTCCTTAGACGAGACAGCCAATAAGCCGAAAGGAAAAACCTCCTCATACGCCTTCTTTGTGAAAACCTCCTATGAGGAGCAGAAGAAGAAGGACCCAAGAACCAAAGTAAAATTAACAGAGTTTTCCAAAATGTGCTCAGAAAGATGGAAGACCATCTCACCCAAGGAGAAGGGAAAGTTTGAAGAGATGGCCAAGAAAGACGAGCCCCAGTATGACCAGGAGATGAAATCCTATGTGCCACCTGAAGGTGCCGAGAAGGGCAAGAAGAAGAAGAAGAAGAAAGACCCCAACGCTCCCTAGGCAGGACCAGCTGATGACGAGGATGAAGACGAGGAGGACGAAGATGATGACAAGGATGAGGAATAAGTGGTTTCTGTGTTTGATGATGTGAAGTTTGTGATGCGTTGTTCAGCTTATGTTTGTTTTTGGGTTGGAAGAGGCCAGCATTATAACCTGCTGTCCCTCTCAGTCGGCCTGGGTTGAGCTGTACTCCTCTTCTTCTAATTCAGGGATTTCGTTTTTGTCACTTACTTCCCTTTAAGATTTATTTTTACTTTAAAACTACTGCTCGAGTCAGTTACATATTAGATCCTGGCTCAAACAACGGGCAGCCAGATTATTTCCTGTGACGAGGCCATGAACTGAAACTTCTGTGTAGACGGTGGACAGGAGCCAGTCAGGAAAGATTGTCTTTGTTGTTTTTTTATTTTAAGAATGATTGTTTCTGGGAGCACTGCTCATGTTTTCTGTTCCAGCGGTGCCATTTCTTCACCATCTTTTGTCACTGTCTCTGTCCTCAGACTCAGCATTAGTTATAATTGTTAGCTAGTGTGTAACTCATGGTTTAATAAACGGGGTTGTAGCTTTCGAAGACTGTATATAAAAGATGGAAACTGTGACATTATCCATTGATTTGCAAAGTGCTGTTTTTAAAGCCCTGAAGGGAGTGTATTGGCTACCCCTAAGTCACAAGTACGCGGTAGATCTTACCATGAAACCGAGTAATGTAGCGTAGCCTGCTCCTTCCTCCTTTTTGACATTAATGAGACATATAATTTACAAAATAAACATGTCGTGTTCAGTGAAACTTGAAACTAGCAATTGAGGCCATAAACTCATTAAAGTATTTACCAAGGTCAAAAAGGAGAAGCAGTAAGTGTTTTCCTTTATAATCCTATACAATTGCTTCTCTTTCTGCCGCCCCCTGCTGGCTATTAGAATTATCCAGGCACGTGTGCAATGGCTTCACTTTTCAGACTCTGAAGCAACATCTTTTATATACATACTTTGAGAGCAGTTTTTATTGCTAAATGAAGTATTAATGAGTGGAAAAATATATATTATGGAAAACTAACATTTAAATATTACAAGCATGTATGCACCTTTTTGTTTCATCTGTATGTGACTACAACCCTTCAGTTGTCTCTTCAGTCCTAAAGTGCTGTTGTTAAATTTAATAAAACTAGAAAAGATGAGACATTTTAATGGTGTTTCAAATAAAGCGTCATCACTACTGTTAGTTTAAACACAGCCTGATAATTTACCTTTAAGTGATTTCTTACCAAATAAAAAATAGAACAAATAATAAAAAGCATTAATTTTAAAAAAAAAAAAACTTTATTGGCATCTCCCTCTTTACAAGATAACAAAACTCATGGACTTGGGCTGGTTTGTGTTTGATAGTTTCACATGCACACAAAATGCAGTCGGCATTAGCTTTACACTCCTCCTACATCTTAAGCTGCAGGCATTCATTTCTATAACTAGATTTAAAGATCTTGGTCAATATACACTGATCAGCCACAACATTAGAACAGGATGTCATCACCTACCTAAACATTGGTGCACGGCAGCAGCCTCCTCCAGCAAAACACTGAACTATGCACAAAGCAAAAACTACTTAAGAAACATGAAGGTGTTTGCCTGGCCTCCAAAAATACCCAGACCTCAATCCGATTAGGCCCGATCGGCAGAAAGAGCCCAAAGAGATCCACTGCCTACACAATAATGATTTGTGGCTGATCTGTGTGTATGAGTGAAACATCACAGTTCGAGGGCCATTGTCCTTGAAAACCTAACATTGTTAAATTTATTCCCTGTACTACTCCACTAAAGGTTGAGCACCCGAGCAGGTTTTGAGTTTGATGGGGTTTATTTTTTAAAGAGCAAAACAAACTGTAGTCTTTCAGCCAAAAGACGAAGGAAGCGAGAACGGGATCAAACAAAAATCAGCAGCTCAGGTTTTACTTCTTCCCAGATTTCTTGATGCCACCTCCAGCTGGAAGAGAGAGAAAGCAAACAAAAAGATTGGGTGTTAGAAAGCATCTAATTAAAACTGCAGCCACAACTGTGACCAGTGAGATTTCAAGTCTGAAAATATATTGATGATAGAAAGATTTAAAAATTAGAAGTTTTCTCACACAATAACATAAATTTACTTTAATTTATTTTTTCTGAAAGGAGAGGTCACTGCGTAAAGGCATGCATGCTTATAGCTAAAATTTCTGAAATCAAAACAAAATAGCATAAACAAAGTCTAAGCTATTTAAATTTTAAAGGAGATGCAAACATCAGAGAGAAGTGAGTTCTACTTTAGACTTAATTTGCTGCAAGTTTGGGGTTTGTTTCAGTTTCCTGACCTGCAGAGAAAGTACGAGCTGTACAGTGAAACAGCAGGGCTAACCTGAGGCTTTCCCTGTAGCCATGGTAAGAAATGTCCAAATTAGCATCTCAAGGTTAAGCTAGCAAGTTTTCAAATATCTGAAAGCAGTCTATGGACTGGAATAACTTAGAAAATTGCAAAAAGTGAACCTGGAAAACTGAAATGGCAATTGAAACTGGCAGATCACCTGAAGCCACTGTATTCCTGGACTCTCACTGTGTGCTGGTAGCGTATCCGTTACAGAAACACCACAGCTGGGTTGCAACATCATGATGTGTATGTTTGGAAATATATAAGGTTTCTCATCATGAAACAAAATTAATAAATTCAACCTGATCCTGATTTTTTCTCTGTTTCTATACACGTGGGATGGTCTGGTGATTGAATGTTGGGTGTATATAGATACAAAGGTTTTATAATGTGTGGGTTTTCTTGGTTTGTTTTTTGTGCGTGGGACTGGGGCTGGAGATTTTCAGGCTTTGCGTTTGTATTATTCGTATTATTCATGTATTAAATTACTCCACTTGTAACTTGTGCTTTGAGTATGTATTTTGCATTTTATCACTGGTGTGTGTACCTGATCACGGAGCAGTGTAGCAGTAGTTGCAGCAGTACATAAATCTGGTACTATGCATTTTGTCACTTCATGACTTTGTGCATGGTTCTTTACAAATACAAACTAAAACTAAAAATCTAAACACAGCTCTTACTTAAAGGTCCTTTTCCTGATGCTTTGGCCTTCAACGCCTCCAGGGCCTTCTGTTCTTCCTTCTGCTTCTGCTTGAAGGCTACATCATCCTGCGGAGACACAATTTAAAATCTTTCTACGCTTCTGTCTTATGTTCAGCTCGGTTCAGGCCACAGCTGACATTTACCTCTGAATATTTCTGCCCTTCAGTCAAATAACAAAAATTAATATTTCATCCTATTTCCATTTATCAGATTCTTAGCTGACACCTGAAGACATCACACCGGGCTGTGTAACACCATGACATGGACATCATTATTTTATTTTATTTTGTTTTGTTATCAACAAGTTAAGGAATACATTTTTATCAAAAGCTCTAATTTTCAACAGTGTTCCTTTGATGGGCATTAATACAGGTTACAAAAGCAAAATTCCTAAAACAAAACGAATAAAAGGACAAAGTAGATCACAAAAAACAGAAAAGGTTAGCAAAATGACCAACACATCATGGTACTTTCTGCCATGACCAAAAACTTCCCATGTGTGAGACTAATAAAGGTTTATCTTATCTTACATCAAAGTTTATGTACCAAATTATTTGTGAAAACAGTTTTACTGTAAATATAAACTAAAATGACATGTATAAAATATTGCAATGATGCAATGTGAATGGCTTGTGAATGCAACGTGAATCATGATATACAGTCTATGGAGAGGGGGAAAAGAGCCCAATACATACGTCATCCATGTCCATATTCTTTTTCTTGGGAGCCTTCAGTGGTTTCTTTTTACCTCCTGAAATATAAAATTTACATAGATACATAAATACAATGAGAGTACAATGAAACTTAAAAGAATAAATAATAAAGTAAGTAGATACAAAATACAAAAACCTAAGTTAGACAAAAGTATTCAAAGAACAGAGCCACAAAGTAAAAATATACAAATAAAAACAGTGAAAAAAAAATATATTCTATAACAATGGACTATAATGTCTGAACGTTTCTCTTTAAAATAAATTGATAAAGTCTAGACAAACTCATCTTCATTCTCTTATTATTAAAATAAAATACAAAATATAACTAAATATACAATATCTAATAAAAAATAGTCAGTGAATAAAAATGAAACATTATACGAAGGAATATGATTCAAGTTACGTCAATCAAATAACACACCGTTCTTTACTTTATTTTTTGTTTGCTTGGAAAAAAATAATACCTAAACTCTTTAAAACCTGCTTTAAGTTAAAGGGCAGACAGATGACCGCAAAACTTTGAGCCTCGAATACGAACGTTTGTTAGAATACACCTTGGTGGTAACCAAGAAGAAACGTATATACATTTTAAAGATTTCGTTTATATTGTCTGTTGCCTGAGACAATATGTATAAGCCCAATGTTTCATTCAGTCCCAATAATTCAGAAATGGTCTGAAAATATATTCTATCTTCCGTATGTATATCCCAAAACAGAAAAAACATCGTAATATAGCAAATTTTAACTGCAGATTGGTCAGAGAAAACCTTATCTTTAGCGGCAGCTAGCACTAGCTAACTAAAAACGCGCTAAACTAAAAAACGTCAGTATCTTTTAAGATGTGCAGATTTTACAGATGAATCTCAAATGAAGCAATCTCCCACCTTCTCTCCCAGACATGTTTACACCTTGTTATATAATTTAAAGGAAAGGAAAGTTCGCTGCGAATACAACTGGTACTTCTCGCTAATCCGCGCTGTTAGGACCCCAGTGAACCGGAAATAGAATGACCGCTTGTTGCCTGACTCAAAGAAAACTCTTGACATCACTGTGCTACAATGCTGTTACTAGAAAGAAACGTAATTCGTTTCTTATGCGTGCGCTGACATAATTGAAGAAAACGGATATGTTTACTCTGTTATATCGCTTTGTAAGTAACACTATTACTGGAATCCCAAAACAGTGTAAAACTTATGAAAAGTCGGCTAGCCGGTAGCTACATGGAGCTAGCCAGGAAGTTGTAGGTAACCTTGGTGGAAAAGTACTCTTGATATAATTCATAAAAAGTAGGCCCATTAAACCGCATCTCCTTTGATTTTTATGCTATGTGACTCCTACGAAAAGTCATCTATCCGGTAGCTGGCAAGGTATGAGTCGTTCACTGTTAGGAGGATGTGAGTTCACTATGTACACACAGCACGATGATTTTTAGCACAGAGTTCATATCTGTCACGTTTCCTCCACAGGTTGTACATTTAGTATCGGTTTGTTGTGGTCAGGAAGCCACCAGCTGTGGAAGGTAAATGTCTGTCATGTATTTCAGACTTAAATTTTGCTACTTCATTCAAATGTCAAGTTAACGATCAGATTTTTTATTATTATTATTTTGAGTTTTACAATTGCGTTGGATATAACCTAAATGTCTAAAAAAACCAACTAGTCTTATAAATTTATAAGAAATCCAGTTATGCGTTTTCTAAAGCTTAGCAGGGTAAGCAGTGCTGCCCAGGCCTCTAGAGGATACTGAGGTGTCACTGATTACGTTTCACAATATTTATTAACAAGCAGGGGTTTGTTTTTAGCCCTTTAATTATCATTACTCATCAGTGGGTGACAGTATTCGCTTTGTCCTTATGTTTCATCAAGACTGGATAGCCTGTACGTCTTTAGCGCGAACACACTGTTACTTCGTAAATTTGGAATCTGTGAAATTCCCAGTCTCTCCTGTGCTCAATCTGTAACAGGAGCTCCTGCTATTATCCTAAACGCCTCACCTGAGAGGTAGCTAGGGGGTATCCTAGTCAGACATCCAAATCATCTCAGCTGACTCCCTTTGATGTTGAAGAACATCAGCTCTACTCTGAGCTCCACTCAAATGATTGAGCTTCTCGCCCTGTTTATAAGTCTGAAGTCAGGCATTTTTCAGAGGAAGCTTCTTCCACCTCTTGGATCCATCATCTTATTCTTTTGGTGCCTTTGTTGGCATAGGAGAAGGCAGGCTGACATTTTATCCTTTGAGCTCATATCTCCCTTCACTGTAACACACTGGTACGGCTTCATAATTCAGCATTTGAGCAAGACCCAGGGTGCTTTAATCTTTGCACTTGGAGTAACAATTATCCCCAACCCCGAGCAGGCAGTCCACCCTTCTCCAGCCTGAGAACTTGCCCCTCAGCCTTGGAGGTAGTGATTGTCATCCCAAACGCTTTGCATTCTGCTATAAATTGCCTCATTCTTTAGCTAAATGAAGCCCACAAGAAAACAGCATTTGAAAAAAGCAAAGGTATGCTTCCCAGACCATCAAATCAGGGATCCACTGCCCCTTTAAAAATGATATCCATGAATTTTTTGAGCTGAATCTGTGACAAAGTGCAGCGCTGGTGGGGTCCTGCACCCACCGGGAACGAGTTTAACTTATTATTGGCAGACTAAGCTCTCACTGTGCCTGAATGGCCTTTGAAAGCGTGCCTAAAACCACTACTACTAAGCAGGATTTCTGGGAGGTATAAAAATTATCTGAAGAAACTCCATATTGATGGAGATGGTCTGTCTTATACAACGGCACACCCCCTGTTGACTGCATACACAAGATGCCCCGAATCTTATACAGCTGACAGTTTACCAAATTAAATTGTTTTCCCTTTATTCTCTCAGGTGCCTGTTCCAGTGTTGGCTGCTTTGACGATCAACCTCTGACTATTTTTAACGTGTCCTGCTGCTGCTCTGCTCAATGAGGTACTGGTGTGAGCATTGTGTCTGTATTTTTGATTGTAAATACAAATACAGCAAATATCACTGGTTAATGTTATCTTTACTCTGCCAGGTACAGAGGGGCTCAGATCTATCTCTGGGCTCATGGCTCATGCTGTCTGTCCCGCTACTCGCTGCCTAGCAGAATCACTCAGGTGCGAACCTACAGTGCTCTCCATCAGCCTGGTTCATCACCACCACCACCTCCAACCAACCCTTCCCCTCCTGAGGGGAAAAAAGGATCAGAGCTTCTGAAGGAGCGTGCCTTGGCTGTCTTACAGGTACAAAAAGGATCTTCTTCTGACTGTAACAACAGAACTACAAAACACAATGAAACAAATTTGAACACTATCATCCTTTTTCTCTCTTCTCTTCATCTTTAAGAATGCAGGTGAGTTTGGGCGGCAGTGGAGTCAGAGGTCGGCTCAAGCAGCCACTGCCACAGTAAACCACTGGTGGGAAAAGTATGAGGAGTTTGTGGGGCTGAATGAGGTCCGCGAAGCTCAGACAAAAGTCACTGAGGTCAGTAAAAGCACAGCGTCCAAGTTTAGTCTGTGCCGACATGACTTATTGTAGAATGAATAAGGAATGTCAGGTGCTTGTTATACAAGTCTCTGATAGATGTTTGTGTTTTCCAGGCTGAGGCAGCATTCATGGTGGCCAGAGGGATAGTGCGTGAGGCTCATGCTAGCATGGAGGCTCAGCAGGGCAGGCTGAAGGAGATCAGAGACCGACTGGACAGAGTCTCAAGGGAGGAGCCACACTACCTGGAGCTGGCCACAATGGAGCACAAACTCCTACAAGTGAGCTGAAGCTATTAAAATACACAAAATCCATGTTCTTGAGTCATTAAAAAGTCTGAAGTCAAATCAAGAAAAATGTCTTAAATTTCATGCAACTTGTAGTTGTTTTTTGTTTTTGTTTTTCAGATGGGTTTTTTTAAAACTGGTGGGGGAAAAAAGATGCCAGATGAGGTTAATTTAGATTAAATTTGTAAAGTTGCGAACATTTGAATGTCGCTAACCTAAGATAGAAATCAAATCATTTTCTACTGCTCAACCAGCAACTTCATCGTATCATCAGAGACAGTGATTCAGGACAGGTATTTGACTCCATCCCAGGTCACAGTGTTGATGCAAACCAACAGGCTTTTAGTCTTGGAGGATAACCCTATGTTCTGATTAGGAATTTGACACTGCCAGGTTTTTACTATAGGGTTAAAGAGGCCAAAATGATTCACACTCTGCCACATGTAATGTAGGAAGGCAGAGAGAGAAAGTTAAGAAACAGAAAAGCTATGTCAAAACAGCAATTATTCAGTTATTGAGAATATAATGTGTGTTACTAATATGACAGTAAATGACAGTAAAATACAACAGTAAAAATTAACAGAGTGCCCTTTATTTTTGGTTCTATTTTCTTATATCCCTCTTCTGCAAACTTACCTATTTGTCATAAGGAAGGATTTAAAACATTGTCTTCTATAATCAAGACTCACTGCATCTGATAACAAATAGATCACACAATTAAGAGCTGCTGTATAAGAAGAGACATACCAATAAACACATTCAGATGACAAAAATAGTCAATAATTTGCTTCATATAATAGGGTACATTAACTGCTGTCTAAATAACTGTTAGGGATGGCAGGGCAAATAGCAAAAACCACACATCAAAGTGACATCTACACATTTACAGATGCCTTGTTTTATCTCACAGACAGTCCAAAAACCACAGAGATTCACTTTAAAATAAAATACTGTACTGCAGGTATCACTGGTTTGTTGGAGACTTTAAAATCTATGATTTTATCGATTTTATTTGAGGCCAAGAGTTCCATAAAAACAAGTGGTTCATCAACTGTTGGTTAAGGTTTTATAGTTGGTTTGAGGTCAGAGGAGGAAGTGGAAGTGCTTTTAATTTGAGTTAACCACAGTTCACATAATGCAATCCGACATTATTAATGATGTCGGATCAGTAGATTGAATTTAACCCCAGCTCTCCGTCACTGCAGGAGGAGCGCCGCCTCCGGACAGCGTACGAGAACGCAGGGGGTTCAGAGAGGGAGAAGTTTGCTTTATTTTCAGCGGCCGTTAGAGGAAGCCACGAGAAGGAAAGAACGAGAGCGGAACGCACCAAGAACTGGTCCATCATTGGCTCAGTGCTCGGAGCCCTGATCGGGGTCATGGGGTCAACATACGTGAACCGAGTCCGCCTGCAGGTGAGGAGGGGTGCTACACTAGGGGACCTCATTCAGTGCACCAATTTCTTTACCTGTAGCGACTGCACCGGCACTGTTCCAACACCCTCCCCTAAACTCTGGGTCTTACTAAACACTAACAACAATGTGAAGCTTTTGTGGAAGTTTTCCACGTTTGCACCTGTTTTTGAAAAGTGTCTCATGTTTTTTCTTAATGTTTTTAGCTTTACTGCTATTAATGCCAACAAGAAAGATGAAAACGAAAAAGATGAATGAGAACAGTTCACAAGTGTTGCTGAAAATGCCAGATGAGTGATACTGAAACTGAGTAAGTGGTGCAGTGTACTTCCTGTTTCTGGGAGGTTTGCCTTGCAAAACTTACTGCCATGTTCCTTTAAGGGAGCCTTCATAAGGCCTGTACTTAAAAACAGATTAAGTTAAAAAATGACTGGAGCCCAGTCCCCCTTTATGTAGGTTTTTCCTTTAACATGTCACCCATCTGTAATTAACACTTACGTTTACCTGATCCTCACCAGGACAGCAGTTATTTCAGCTCATACATGTTCTCTCTTCTCCTCTGCAGGAGCTGAAGAATCTGCTGCTGGAGGCCCAGAAAGGTCCAGAGAGCCTGCAGGAAGCCCTGAAAATCCAGGCTGGAAACCATCGCTCCCAGCAGGACGAGCTCCGAACGCTCATCGACAGTCTCAGAGCAGCTCTGAGTGAAGCCTTTGCACAGAGGAGCGCTGTTCGCCAGGACAAAGAAGGCACAGCCCCACACTCGCCCTCTGTGTCTGTTTCAGCCTTAAAAGACCTCCACACAGGAAGCCAAAGGACCGAGTCCCTCTTAGAGTCCCTGCCACCAAAACTGGGACAACTGGAACGAGGGCTTGGGAAAGTTGAAAGTGAAGTGTCGACAGTGAGGAAGCTGCTGGAGACCAAGCCACAGCTTCAGACACAAACTGGTCAGCTGCTGCACGAGAGACCAGAGAGAGCTGAGTCTGAGGCAGTGGTGAGGAGTCTGGAGGAGACTCAGAGGACTCTGGGAGAACAAATCAGGACCACCAATCTTTATAATGCAGTTTTTGCCTACACCGCTACTGCCATCACCATCTCTGCTGTCTACCTGCTGATCAGAGGAACTGGTTAGATGCGATACCTCCAGTTTGAATATATGTAAATGTACGGGAACACTATCGGGCGCTGGGAGTAACAATCTGAACAAATGAGTGCAAATTACAAACCGCAGTGAACTAAGTTTGTCTAATAAACCAGCTGCAGGTGTTGATTTGGGTTTATTATCTACCTCTGCTGCTTACTGCAATAGTGAGGCCGAGGACTTCTTTTAACTGCTTCTAAATATTTAAAATTCACTGATCTCAAGATGGCAGATAAACAGGAGCACTGTGTGACTCTGTAGATACGAGTGTCACACTTAGCAGTTTAGAAAAGAATCCCACATTACAACAACTAAAAATGATGTTTGTTGTCTAAACTGAACAAACCGCTGAATCAGACTTCTCAACAAGTACCCACAGAAAACTTGAGTCGGCGTTATTATAGTTTAGCATTATAGGTTAAAAAAAGAGTAATAAGTAAAAGGCAGACTTCTGAAGAATATAAATTAACAGAAGTGATATTCTGTACTTGTACCGATTAAAAAAAACTATAGTATAGTCATGTCTTTTGCTGCTAAGTTTTCCACTACTTTTAAAAGCTGGTCTCTAAATGTCTCTGTGTGGTGTTTGGTACTAAGGAGGTCAGTACACTTCAGAGCTTTCTCCTCTGAAATCAGCTGCGTGCTGTGGGTGAAAAAAATGCTACAACAGCAGTAAGAGTGGACCACAGAGACAGAGTTGGATAAACAATGAGCTTTATGAATTATGATAACTTCAAGGCTGGTATTGTCAAACCTTTTGTGGTGCATATATCCTGTGTACTTATCTTTCCATTATACTTTAATTATAAATCGGAAATTGCAAAAAACTGCCAAAATGCGTCTTTCCATGCAAGAATTCAGAGTTTCTGTACTTTGTGCCACCTTCTCACAAAGTAGTAGCTCAAAAATAATAAAATCAATACTTGTAGCTGTCAACATCATCAAACAGGAGTAGAAATGGGATATAATCAGATGTGGGGCCAAGTCGTTGCAGTACCATGTGAGTTTTCAGCGTCTTGATTCAGCCTTATACTCGTCAGCCTTGGATGTAGTTAGTTGACCAGCTGAACCTCAGAGGGACCACATGACAGGTCATGATTGCACCACTGGCATTCACCTCCAAGCTAAAGCAGGACTGAAAACTGAAGGGAGTTGAACTTAATTTTAGTATGTAAGGAAAGACATGTTCATTTAGATTTAGATCTGAAAACCTGTATCTTTGATTTCATGGGACATAATATTGTGTTTAAGATGAGGATAAATCTAGAAACGAACAATGACGAGAACTGTGTTTTCATTAACAGGAGAAAGTCGCTGAGACGGACCTCAAAATGCATTTTGTTCTTTAGATAAAACTAAATATTTACCTGAGAACAACCACACCTATGCACTGCTTTGTAACACCCTCTTAACCCTATCCAGTACTTGAACCTGAATACCGTCATGTTGGTGTCGGGCTGTTATGTAGCTGATGATGTGTGCTGAACTGAGCGATGATCCGTGCTTATTAAACGTCCATATGAAGAAATTGCTGTTGCAGAGAGTCATTTACAGGCTAACACTGAATGTCTGTCTTCCTTTGTTTACCTGGAGGACTCGTGAAAGAAAAACTGTCTTTAAATGCCTCTTATGTCTAAATAATAACACTAAATACAAATATATTCAGTTTGTTGTCGTTCACCACAGCAAACATAGAAATTCTTCATGATGAAAGACATTTTATACACGCAAAAAGCCTAAATTATACATCGGTCGCAGATCAGCTTTTAAAACTTCTGAAACAGAACTTTCAGGCTTAATGTGTAACGCCCTCTGTCACCAGAGGGGGGCAGCCGCTTGACACTGATAGAGCACGCTGCTCTCAACTTTCTCCAGTCTGCTGAAGAAGTCGGAGAGGCCGCTATCGCGCTGCTTTTTATCTACGCTCAGCACACTGTGCTCATTCAAGGGAGGGGACGCCTATCCCTGAATGACATTAGTCCTTAAAGACGAGCTGTTATGCTCATTACCAGCTCTATATTTTTATTATTGGCCTTTGCAAGGGTCAGAGTTCTAAATAAAACTTTTTATTGGCCTGAATTTGTTTTAATAATGTTGCTTCTTGTGATGCAGACTTTAAACCACTGAAGCATTGTTCATGAAACCTTCACGGACAAAACAAAAAAGGGTTGTCAGCGACCGTAACACCCAGTCTTGTTTGGAAGAACTGGTTTGTTTATCTTTCTCTTTTAAAAATGAAAGTGAATGTGAGTAAATCCTTGCAGATAAAATATTTCACGTGTTGTGGAAACGAGAATAGTTGTTGCGTGTTCAAACGTCCATATACTTTTGGCGCGTCTCTTTGTAAATCTACTGCAGCAGGTGTTGGTCTTTATTTAGAACAATGACACACACACACGCTTCAGTTTTTTATTAACTGATTAATGTTGATGATGATTTGGAAAATAAACTTGTTCTTTAAGCTCTTTGAAGCTCAATAAACATTTTGGGCTGAAAAGGATTCGAATTTTAATCGTGGCTCAGAAACAAAGTATTCATGGAGTGAGCTCATCAGACCTCTGACTGGGGCTACATTAGCTGCTTCTTGCACAACAAACTGAATCCCAGAGAGAAATGAAGACATTTGAGCATGGTGGGAAACACAGGTGCCAAGGAAGAAGAATGTGTCAAAAAAAACCCCAAAGCATTCCTCCTTAGAGGAAACAGAGTCAGCGCTTAAAACTCGGTGCATGTTGGGTCATCTGTTAAGATGCAAACATCTCCTTAAAATTTGAAATTGCAGTGTTGCAGCTGCAAATTGAATTGTATCACAAAGATGAGATGCATAGAGAAGAAACACTTATTATTAATTCAAAGTCGGTGTGTGATGATCGCTTTGTAAGAACTTCTATAGTGTTTGACCTTTTCCCTTTCTTGTTCCTGACTTTATGCCAAAAAGGTCCCAAAGACTCACATCCAAGCATCTCAGTGCTGTTCTCGTGACTGAAAGTCTCTCAACAGCAAACATATTGTATGCTTGACTTTTTTACTTGAAACTATGCCGTCACAAGTTTCTCTCAAGGCAGCAGCAGGCTCATGATGATTTTACATGTCTTCTGTCTTCTAGAAACGGCTTCATGGAATGTGCTGAAGTCAGATCTGGATTAAGCAGCAACCCCCAGAGCTGAAAAGTGGCAACACCACTGCGTTTGTGCTGTTGTTGTATTTTGGGGCATTTTAAATAGAATTGTCTGAATAATAATATGACTTCCTGTGAAGTACTGGCCATCTGAGAAGTATGTGCTTCAGTTTGTCCACCTGTTAGCACTAATTAGCAGGTATCTGCGTCTGTACATTTTACCTGTGCAGCTCATGGACCAGCTAACCAAGCTTGCAGCATGTCATCTCTGCATCCAAAAACAAAAACAACACGAGTCCAGAGACCAGCCTGTAAAACAGCCTATGGATAAGTTTCAGATTGCCAGTTTGGCAAAAAATGATTGGAGTATTCCTATCTTCAGAATTAGGAATACTCATAATTTTGATGCTGGAATTGAAGCTGAAGCTGGAATTTCAGTGGTGTCTCCCTCAGTCGTGTAGCATGGCAAAAAAAAGTAAATGATATGGTCTCATAATGCTTCTTCATTATATGCAACTCCAGTTCCAAACAAGATGAGATGCTGTTTAAAACTTAGATGAAAGCAGAATGAAATGATTTGCAAATTTCCAGCCGTGCCCACTCCCACACACAGTGGATCCTTGACACAGTGTCTTTTCTTAAACTTAATAAGATCAACCATTCTCTCTGAGGCAAATTCCTCAGACAAGTGTCGACCCTTCCTGAACTATTTTAGGTCATTATAATCTCATGATAGTGTGACCTCACTCCTTGTCCTCCCACCTTTCTGCTATATCTTTTCATTAATTCATTTTTTTTCATTTAGTCTCTCTGTTATTATTTTTTTCTTCACCTGATTTTGAAATTAAAACCAAAGCACAGTAAGAGTGGAAAAATGTAAACTTGTCAGTATGTAAATATATCAAACTGAACATGAAAGGGAGAGAATGCAAGTAAAACAATAAACAGAGAGGAGGAAGAAGAGGAACAGAGACAGTGAAGGGCTCAGAATAATGTGAGGGGGAGGGAAAAGTCCGGTAACGTGCCTTCTCACATGATAGCGGTATCCAGGTCACCCACTGCAGCCACTCTGTATGTGTGAGAGAGAGAAAACTCACATGCTCATAAGCTCACAAGCTGTTCTTTATTGATAAAACGATTTCACTGCGATGTCCTCTGAACTGTAGCGTTTTTGTTTCCGCGAGTCCTACTCAAAGAAGGCGCACAAAGTTTAAGATAAAGGGTAAAAAATACTGGAACAAAAAGGCATGTATGAGGGGGTAAAAAAGGCAAAATCAGGTGATGATAAAAAAGAATGATGAAAACTCTCAACCTTGTCAAAAAAAAGCCAAAACAGGTCACTTTTCCTCATACTGAGAGTGCATGAGATACAGAAGAAGGCCAGACACAGGAAAGGAGCAAAGAAGTTTCCACTGCAGATTCCTGCTATAGATTACTACTAGTACTACTACTAATAATAATAATAATAATAATAATAATAATAATAGTAATAGTAGTAGTAGTAGTAGTAGCAGTAGGTAAGAAAAACATCTAATATCAACTAACATCTGTTATCTCTGTTATCTCAACTCTCAGACAAACTAACCAAACTGGGTGACAGTTGTAGGGACAGCGCAGACACAGTCACAGGAGTGGCGCAGAGTGGGAGCAGGGCCAAAGTCATGGAAGGAGGGATTCAAATAGCCCTGCAGAGCACTGACCTAGTGTTCTGCAATTCCTGTAATCTCAACACTTAAAACACACACATACACAAACAGCAACCCTGCAAAAAGACCTGTGGTCGTTACATCAGGCCACAACTCCAAGCTGGTGCTTCCAGACTTACACAAATGAAATATTTTAGATGCGATCAGTTTCTATCGCAAAATTAATATGTAGCATTTTACTACTTATGTCACTTTATAGCTTTATTTCACTTCCACTGAGGGACTCATAGGCAGCTGCTTCTGCACAGCTAATGTTAACGCAGCATTAGTGTGGACACTACACTAAAAATTCCCCAAACCAGCTCTAGCTGCATCAGAGAAAATGCACACTGTGCAACTGCAATAAAAGTCAGTGACACTGACATGATTTAAGACAGCTAGAAAAGCTCTCTTTGGTGTTTTATCACTTCAGGAACATGATTGAAAAGTTTTACTGCTCTTTGAGTGTAAAAACTTTGACCTTAATTGCTTTAAAGATAAAAAATAAAAAAAACTCACTCATAGCATAGTTCACTGTGGAAAAGTTTGAAAACCTTTGACTATAAACGCAAACAGCACGTAGCATCTATTAAAAAAATGATTAATTAGCGTATTTATCTTGGTTATTGCATTGTCCACTTTTTTCTAGTGGGTGCGTGGGTGTCAAGGTTATTGTAGTATTATTGTAGTATTGTAGTAAAGCTAAACTAGAACATAAATAATAAATAATAAATAAGAATAAAAACTAGACTTAAATTCTAATTAACTGAAAAGATATTTTCTAATCGAAAACTAAAAAACCTACATGAGGTGTAAAGCCCTGATTAGCAGGCACATGTGGGTTAAGTTATGAGCAGACAGATGTTTGGTGATGCTCTTTAGAGCAACATCTAGTCCACCAGGCTTGACGTTGGCAGGTTGTTTTGTGGTCCTGAAGAGCCCAAAATGTGCCGACACACCTGACAAGTCGGTGAACCTCGCCGGGCTGCAGCAGCCACACTCACCCTGACTCAGCAACTTCAACGAAGGCCAAATTTGACTCGTAGAAAACTGCAGATGTGGGCTACATTTGGCCCACTGACACATGTGCAAAGTCACGTGTTTGTGTCAAATGAACCTCTTAAACCTACAGATACTCTTTTTATTCACATTTTTACAGACGCTTTATACTTTATTACAGATACTTTAGATACGGTTTATGAACAAGAACTCTGAACTGAACCGAGTACATGAAAACCAATAGAATTACAAAACTGCTGATATTTTGTTAGCTTTATGTTTGTAACACTGTTGTTAAGTGTGTCTCATCAACAGCATGCGACACACTCATCCTGTTAATTGCTGTGATTTTTACTGCAGGATGTACCTTCTGTTCTTTTATTTTATATCTGATAAGGAGAAGTGTTTGTGGGAAGTGATTAACGTTAGCATTTATGCAAGCACAGTGTTTACACACAGTAATTGCACTATATTTAACAATCACACTGTAAATTAATTAGAAATACCTAGAAGGTAAAGCAGAGTGTTATGAAACTCACCTACACAACAAGTTCGACCAGTCTATCCTTAAAACGGTGCTGTGCAGACTTACAACCAGTTATACAACCAGCTCTTAGAAATAACCACCAACATTTTTAAAAAGGTTTCTGAAAATGAAATAAGGATTTTCACACGCTGGATGAACAAAATATCTGGTCGGACCTGCATTTTAAACCTGTTGTGTCCTGTGAGAAGAGCAGCACACCTGAGCTAAAATGCATCACAAGACAGCCACTGCGTCAAAGGGAAAGCAAGTAAAAGGTATTAAATGGTAATACAAACATCTCCAGCATGTATGCAAATAAAGGATTTTTAATCAGTCATATTAATTCTTGTGTAAGCCAGAGGAACAGACTGATGCACGGGTGTCCTCTAGCACAGTATCTTCAGGTTTATCCTCTGGGCTGTTTTAAAGATCCTTCCTTTCTTACAGAGATAATTAAGATTTTCCAGAGTAGCTTTGTTTCTTTATTATTTTCCTCTTTGCTGCTAACGGTTATTTTTTCATTATAAGCCTTTTTATAGAGACATGATTCCACAACAGATCACCTAAGCCTGTTCTTGTTGACCTAATGCAAAACTTGCTGGTTTGAGTTCTGTCTTTCTGTTTGATGCATGTTTACCTAAGCTACAATACAGCACTTTTTCCAGTCTTAGTCACCAAAGATCCTAAACCACAACCATTCATTTAGTGCTTTTTAATACTAATCTACTGCACAGTACTTTTTTTAATCGCTCAAAGTCTTCACCTATAACTGCCTATATTTAACCTCCTCAAATGTTTCTATTATTGTAGTTGCCCCCTCTGCCAGTAGATGTGTCCATGCTCATTAGCCAGATAACTGAAAATACATATCCTGGCTATGCTGAACTTGGGCCCAGATTAATGACTGTCATGCATCAACAGATTAACAAATCTAGGCTGCGCCTAAAGTCAGGCAGCAATTCCAGTGCTGCCTGACTTTAAATACAAGTCTGTATTTATAGTGTCAGGCAGTAGCCAGGTGAACATGGTAGTTGCAGGACTTTATTTACTTAAACACCTAAAAGCAGCACTTTTTCTGGAGGCAAGGAGATCAGATATGTAAACTTTGAACAAATGACTGGAAAACTAAATTTCCAGTCTGTTGAGGCGAGGCACAGCAGGCTGTGCATAACTATCCAGGAAAGTAGCTGCCAGTGCTGGCTTCTCATAGTGAACAGGTGATTCCTCGATGACTAGCGGATGAGCTCACTGGTTAATGTAAATCCTTTCTTTCATGCATCCAAATGATACAAAATGCTGCATGCAGATTCTAGTAAGCATGTTCACATTTGCACAATTTTATACTCTTTGCACTGGCTCCCTGTTGAATCTGTTTAAAATTCTCATACTTGCATACAGAGCATTATATCAATTAGACTGTTTCTCTCAACCCCTTGTTAAACACACTGCTGCTTCCAGTCTTTGTTTGCTGGATCAAAATCTATTATTTATTCCTCATATAAGACTGAAGATCACTCTGTGGCAGCTACAATCTGGAACAGTTTACCACTCCAGCTATGTTTAGTTAACTCTGTGGACTTTTTAAAAAAGCAGGTGAAAGCTTTTCTGGTTAACCAGGACTTCTGTTCAGATTGTTTTGTTATGTTTTTTATTCTGTGTTTAAAATTATTTCTATCCATCTTGAATGTGTTTTCTAAATGTGTTTTTTGTAAAGTGCTTTGTGACGGTATGCCTGTAAAAAGTGCTCTATAAAAAAATGAAGTTACTTACTTCACTGTTGATAAGATAAGAGTGCGGAAAGATCAGAACAGGGAACAGATGGGCGAAACCGAGACACATCAAACGCACCTCACTCAAAGCTGATCCGGAGCAACAATTAGGCAGGAGTCAGAAAAATGAAGTTCACCTTTAATACAACCTCAGTTCCAAAAAATATTGGTTGTTGTGTAAAAATGCAAAAAAAAAAAACCCTACAGAATGCAATGATTTGCAAAACTCATAAACTCACATTTTCAAAATAGAACAAAGAAAAAATGTTGAATGTTTAAACCGATAAAATGTATGATTTAAGAAAAACAGAACTGTTCATTTTAAATTTGATGGCAGCACCAAATGTAACAGTAATCATCTAATCATCTCTTCTGCAGAAGCATCATTAATTTGCTCGTCTGCAAACGCTGAGGAGCAAAAGCACAACAGGTTTAGGGGTGTAAGCAGCAGTGAGGTGCCCATGAGAAAGAGTTTGCAGATGCTGCATGTTCATGTCCTTTTGCAGCTGAGTTCTGAGCTTTTTAAGAACCGTTTGGAGCTCAGAATCCACAAAAAGGAAATATCTGAGGCGAACACGTGAATACAGAGGGTTTCAGTTCTTTGTTGAAGCACTGGGGTCAGCAAGTTCAGCAGGCTGAGGGATTAGAGAACTAGTGTGTGTGTTCTGCACATAGAAAGCGTATATGTGTGTGTGTGTGTGTGTGTGTGTGTGTGTGTGTGTGTGTGTGTGTGTGTGTGTGTGTGTCAGAATGAAAATGCAATCAGGCTGAGGGGAAAAGCAGTCTGGAGAATGAGGACTCCTCACCAAGTTGTGGGATTTTTCTCTTGACTAAGCACGCTCACACAAGTGTGTTTGTTAGTGTGAGAGAGCATGTGAGAGTTTGAGTGTATGTCAGGCTGGAAATAACACAGTCTTGACAACACTTAACAGGTCAAATATCTTTCAAAAATAGTGTTTGTGTACCTTTGTGATGCCACTGAACCAGATTTTTCAAACTTTTTAAGTACATTTGAGAATAATAAGTATTTCTGCTAAATATAATTAATAAATTTTACTTGTTATACTAATAATTATTTTTATTAAAACATGCTACAAAAAAGGAACCTCACTTTGTCTGAATGCAGTTTTACAAGTATTAAAAATATCTACTCTATTACTGACATCGAACTTTTAAAATCTCAGATTTGTTTTATATCCGTTTACTTAATGAGCAAGTCAAAAAAACATGGCAAGACAGACACAAAAAACATCATTTTTATCCTGCTCTGCTTACCATCTGAAATGCATCAGGAAGAGTACGAAATTCCCAAATTGGGCAGCAGTTTGTGAGAAGCAGTATATGGCTGTCCCTTTCAATTGATCTCTCACAGTGGGGGTTAGCTAGTGCCCAGCAGCCAATTCAATATCTGCTATCAGTGCAGACAGGCAGAGCAGATGATGAAGGCATTTCCACACATCCAAACAGAATTCGGAGAAAGGAAAAACCAAAACCGGCTGCGGGAGATCATTAATGGATTGGGGCACTGGTCTTAAATCTTCCCTTAGTATAATCAGGGTCAGGTTTCATCAGCCGCTGTTAAGTTTCTAATCCAAGTTTTTCTGAGCAAAATGCATTAAATATTTTTATTCATTCCATTTCTCGCCTGCTATTAAACTGATATAATTCCTATAAAGGATGAAGTATCAAAAACTTCCCATTTTCAGGGCTACGAAAGATGGATCTGACAGAGAAAAGAAGCTATGGTTACCTTGAATTTATGCCGGAATGTTTGAAAAGCATGACTACTTTTGATTGAGCCCCCCCCCCACCCACTTCTTCTTGGTGTCAAGTCATACAGTATGTTTACCCAAACTCTGGGCATTTGTAACATACAGAGCATGAAGGAAAACATAAAAACACTTTCTGCTGGAAAATGAAAAGTTTAGAAAGATGTTTTGATACCCGATTCCCCCCTTGATATTGTTACCTTGAGAATCTGTGGTAATGGATCAAAATCAAGCTGTTCAGACAAGCCTTATGAAACTCAAACATATTTTGAATGTTTTGAATCTGTTGTTTTTATTCTTCATTAGCACTTACATCATGGCTGTTCACAGACTAGAGGGGAAAAAAAACAACACAGGAGAACTTCTCCCCCATCCTCTGCAGTCATGAGCAGACTGATAAATGAGGAGGCTTGCTGACTGACTATACTGACAGGTGAGTCAGACTAATGGTGAATAACTCTTCCTCATCATACAAATAAATACAAGGCGTCTCCACCCTGTAACTGAACTGAAGGTGACTCACAGGGCTGCTGACAGTAATTTTCCCTCTATGAGTAGAAGCCCACTGAAATACAAAACTAATTAGATTTTAAAATTAATCTACACATTATACACCGTACGGGCCTCCGGTACAGATTTTACATCAGCGTTGTACCATCTCTGAAAGTGCAGCCAGTACAGAGTCCATTTTGAGATACTATGTGGTACTCTTAAGCTGATATCAGTTCAGTCAATAGCCTATTTAATTGATGTTCACACTGTTAAGTAGGGTTGCAACTATTATTTTAATCAATCTGCAGAGCATTTCCTCGACTGATTAACTGCTGGGCCAGCACACTTAGGACAAAAGCATGACACAACATTAAAGCCATCACAGATGTTCTGAAAAAGGGACAAAACACACATGAATGACAAGGTATAACTATAATATCCCACAATTTGTCTTATAAAAAAATCTTTTAAGCAATTAATTGTCAAAATTCCTCACTGTTTTACTGCTGATCCACTATTTGACTAACTGTTTAGAGCTGGTTCAACACAAATAATCAAGAACATTTAATATGAAATACTTTGCCTACATTAAAAGAAACTAACCCCGGGTTACAGTCTGTCACTTATTTTAAACTGCCAGAACATGCCCAAGCTACAGTATTGTTTGGCCTTTGATTTTGAGTCTGTTGCTATGCAACATGCTGACGTCACAATACGTCACTGAAAGTTTTGTTGGTTTCAACTTGTTGTTACCGATGTGAAATTACGATACAATGCTGTCATAAGGTGCTGTAGGTGCATAAAGGCTACAAATAGGTCCTTTTAGCCCATTTGTAAGTAGTTGCTAGGCAACATGACTATGCCTTAGTATTCAATATAGATAAGAACCTTCAGGGGCCCAAGATGTAGAGTAAAACACGCACTCAAGTCCACTACAAAATAAAAGTTGACAAAATGTCAGGCAACAAACCATGCTAATACATTAGTGTTTTTGTACTAGTATTTCTAAAAGTCTGCCCCTCCTGCATTATCCATGTTGCCCAAAAAAAAAAGAAAGAATAAAGAGAGAGATTTATGTGTAACTGATAAACTTACAGCGTCATGCATCATTGCAATGAAAATGTTTTCACAAAATACTCAGCATGAAGGGGCCCAGCAAGGAGGAAGCAGGCTGAGCCTTCTGTTGGCCAGCAGAGGTGAGGTGACTGAGACAAGGGTTGATGAAAATTGCTCCGCCCGATACATGGAGACACATGCCATTTGACCCTCCACGCTAATGATCCAGCTGCTACATAATCTGCAGGGCCAAGATGGTGACTTAATTAGAAAACCTTGTGCTGTGGCAGGAATGATGAAGCGCAACACAAGGAGGCAGTAAGACGGCCTCCCAGCTGCCTTCATTATCCAAGCAGTGGGACAGTCAACACAGGGATGTGCCCGAGCCCACTGCTGCATCATGGAGGGCTGTCTGATTACGTACACCAACAGATTTGTGGGTGGGCAGAGGAGGCGGGGAAGATGAGAAAAGCCAGAGGACATTGAACGGTGGGGGTGGGCTTGAAGGGCACAACCTAGATGGCATCAGGCCTGGTACAGAGTGGAAAGTGGCAATGGTCTGCATCCAAGGGGTCTTTGAGTTCCGGCTGTATCATTAGGAGCCCAAGGGAAAAGGCTGCAATGCCACACACATGGAGACACTTTGATCTAGCTGTAGGAAAATGAGGTTCCGTCACTGTCATCGCCAACAAAAAAAAAAAAAAAGAAAAAAGAAAAACTTTCTCCCTCTCTCCACTTTAATTTGTTTTTAGAATGGAGTGCCAAGAGTATTTTTTGAGTGCTGAGAGGGAGAAATGGACAGTCAAATCTATTCTCTATTCAACACTCAACATTTCTTTATCCTCCAGGGATTAATGGCAGATTTAGTTCTGAATGAAAAATTGAAGGCGTATTTGAAACATCTTAATTTACCAACTTCTTGACAGGACTTATCAACAGTCCTGCTGCCAGCAGAGCACTGACAGCAAATCAGTGATTGTGTTTGGTGTCTCAGCTACTAAGTTTGAAGTGGCTCAATCAAACTGACAGCATGGCTATTATACATATGCCAACATCTCTTTTATTCAAGAATCCCCAATGAGGCAACAAGCTGAGTAACGACCAGGGATTACTCAACGTAACACAGCAGATTACGTCAACTCGTGTTAGGCAAGCATGTATCGAGCCGCCAGTCAGCAACTGCGTCATAAAATCACTGCTGTACTCCCGTCACCACTATTGCAAAATTCATACCTGCACTTAGCAAGCACTTAAAATTTTAGTACCCCCACAACAATGCATGGCCCAGAGTGAAATTAATATTTCAGCTGCGATATTACTACAGTGTATGACACTTAAACGTCTTCAAACATTTTTTACAGTGACAGTAAGCACGTCTTTAATCGCAATTTAGAAAGCAGGAGGGTTAATGAATGGGTGCATGTCTGCATAAAGTATACTAACATCATTACAGGTGTGTACGTACAAAGTGTTTCCCGGGACGGCTAAACAATGTCTGTAACCTTCTTCTGTGACACTGTATTTTTTCCAAAATAGACAATTCCATACTTAACCACATTATGCAGCAAATGGTCGGATGCGAGAGTATGAAAATATGCAATGTTTGAACTCGTTTCAAAAACTGTGCACTCTCTGTACCACAATCAGATCTCACTGCAGCCTTCTGAAAAACCTCCAAACAGCAATGCTTTAAGATGTGGTCAAAACACACAATGTATGAAAAAATCGGCGTAGATTATTACTGGATAGTGAAGAATAAACCTCCAAATGTTCGGGTGTGTTTCCAGTTCACTCTTTACTTTAGCACTTACACAGCAGCTTGTTTTAACTAGGTATAAATCACCATAGCTCCTTATGGCTAATTAGCATAAGCTACTTGAGCACATGGCTAATTTGCATCAGATAACATATAAACATTACACGAGCCATTTCAAAACAGCCATTCCCGAACCTATACTTACACAAAAGCATTTACAACCACCACAAAATGAGTGCTCAGCTAAAAAAAAAAAAAAATTAATTGTGCATTACAGCTCAGAGCTTGGCTAACTACACAGTAAGCTTCAGTGACGCGACAAAATTAACTCTTGGTTATTTTATCGCATTTATATTTATGCTTTACACAATGCCTCGTCTCTAATATGTTATTTATTAATAATGCAATGGGAGGTCATAGCAGTGGCAACAGGCTTGGGTTGTGGGGTATCGACCGTGGAAATCTGCATGGCAGCTTTGGCTTGTCCAATTTCATCCAACAACTCTTAACCAGCCTATTAAATAAAGCCTTTCTTAAATAAAGCTAATAATTATATTCATACAATATGTCAATAAATACAACACAAGAGAGGACCTTGAGCAACCATCTCTATGTCACAATTCTGCTTCACATTTGTGACCTATACTCTAGTAGTTTAACAGTTCTGAAACTGGGACCGCATGCAGAATACAAAAGTTCAATCTGTGTCACTAGTCAGTATCCAGCTTTAATACCAATTACAGCTTCTGTTTCAAACAACTGGCAAACATATACTAATGATTCCTGAAAGACGAGCATGGAATTCAAACTGTTGCAATATATTGTAAAGTCTTTCACTCATAAAATAAAGAGTCTCGAGTTGACCACTGTTGTGATTTGGCACTATATAAATACGACTGAAGTAATGTTTTGAGAAAAACTATCCACAAAATATCCAATAATAAGGTCACTCTGCTCTTGTCACACATTGCCTCAGTGCCAGTGAATGAAACTAACAGGCAGGACATTCAGCAAAAAGGGAACTAGTAACTGAAGCAGAAGTGCTGCATGCACACGAAAGGGAAGTAGGCAGAACAAAACGTGAATTAAATAGGCTTTACTATTTGAATTACAGGTATTTTTTTCCTGTCCAGAGAGAAAAGCATAAAAAAAAAAAAAAACAGGCTAGTGTGGATTTGCAGTAGGAAGCAGCACTTAAAGAACTGACATGCACCACATAGCCAATGTAAATCAAGAATAACTACTCTAACTGAAACAGCATGCAGGTTTGTCATCTGTCATTTCTCTTTTTTTAAATGCAAGGTCAATGAATCAGAAAAAAATAAAACAGTTATTATGCTTGTCTAAAGAAATGCATATGCGTTAACCTGCATCTCGAGTATGTGTGTATCAAAAAACAGCGCTTGTCACTTTGTCTGTGCCCACTGCAGGAACTACTGAGGACAATGCAAAAGCTGTAATTTTAACTCAGCATGAGTAAAAACATGTTTATACGTGACTCTATACTATAACACATCTCTTCAAGGTGAACATGGTATACAAATTCTCTACAATTAAAGTTACAAATACATCTGCTCAATACGACTCTAATTTTTATGGGTGTTTATACCAATCACCGATTAACCTTGCTTAGTACACAGAAGTGGGGGATGCATAGCGACCACCCTAAAGCCCATTAATAAATATGTTGACTCGATTGTGGGGTGAACTGGAGGGGTTACATTTCAAAATCCTTAGCCAATTCCCTTCAGACCGTTTAGGTGCATCTAAAATACAGCCCTTTTCAGATGCATAACTCTCTCATTGCCTTTATCTAAAGGCTCCTCACAGTTTCATTCAAAAATTTCGATGACTGACAGAAGAAGCCACAGTACCAGTGTTACATCATGTACTGTGTGTTAACAGTACATAAGAGATGTATAATGCATTATGTCAGAGTTCTCTGAACTTGGTGGCTATATTTTGATATTATTTTTGATAACTGAAGTCAAGTAATCCAAGTAGCCATGGGAACACATTCATAAACGCTTTAATAAACTTCAGTAAACAGATGAGACAAGTGTTAAACTGTAGCTTGCAAACCAAACTTCACTGGCCTGAAGTGCGGATCACAATGTAATTTGCTGTTAGATTCTGATCAATCCCATCTCTGTGTCAGGGATAATTTATCATACATAATTAATGAGGTTACTGCTGTTGTGCCACACGTGTAAATGGCCAGAACTCTTTGGCTTTGGAGAGGCTTACGGATGGCTTGTGATGCCGTTTTGCGCTGCAAGTGTGTAATAAACTCAGAAGAAAGGCTTCTAGAAACAGCTGGAAGCAACAAACGAACTTCAGCTCCCGTTAGCATTTTGTCAGAACTCGGATTACAGTCATTAACAGGGAATCTCATTAGCCTGGCTCCTCAACGCGGTTAAGACTTAACCATAAATGACGTGAAATTGTAGATCAAAGTGAAGGAAAACTCAAAATGCAACATATATGAAAGGTGTTTGGTGTTTCTGGAGAGTTCTGTATACGACTTCAACAACTGAAGGCATGCAAACGGAGCGTCCTGCACTCTGATGTTTATGGATCAGTGTAGAAATGTGTTGCTCTCTGTCCATTGTGCAACAAAAAGTCTGTTTGTTAACATTGCTATCCCTACTGTTATAGCAAGAATAAACTTATTTAGGATAATGCAGCATCAGCTCATAATAGATGGTACTCAAAAGTATAAAATAGACATCTATGCATTTTCAGGACACTGTGTGCAGCAGCATGTTTGAGCAAGGGTTACTGAAATATCTTAAATGTGTTCATTTTTTAAACATTTAGAAATGAGAATTTTTTTCAACACAAGTCAACAAAAGTTAGAATGACTTAAATTACTTTCAATATGTTTTTTAAAGATTACTGATAGTTAACCTCACTTCCTAAGTGAGTTACCAGCAAGAGTCTATGTGAAGACATCTCTTTTTGTAAGGCTGTTTGATTAGGTTGTAAAGAAAGGCAGGACTGGTTTACTCTGCAACCTAAACTTTTTTTTTTTCACCAATCTCAATTTATTATGTCATGGGCGAGCATTAGAAATATGTAAATATATATACATTAGTTATACAAATAGGCCATCAGAGCTGCGTTAAACCATTAAAATGTTTAACTTCCTTTGTAGGCTGTGCATTGCCATTATGAGTTTTCAGTTTGCCATTTCCTCTCAAGTTTCTATAGAATGACAAATGCTTGCTGTAATAGGAAAAAAAGATATTTTTAATTGTATAATAAGGCTACACCACAGTCAACCCATTTTATTTCGTACCTAGAACACAGAGTTGCCTACCGAGAACTACTTCCCCTCAAATACCTGTGCATTACTGTCATCATTTCCTCTCTGAGAAAAGAGTAGGCTATTCTGCTCACATTCTGACTCCCACTTGCAGACAGAAGACTGTTGATAGGCACCAGACCAGCGCTCTCCTGCACTTATCTGCAATTTCCGCGATTAATCCCCTTTTACTGCAGTCATGCATCCGTCACGGCTAACACTCCAGCAGCATGTGTCTGCTCAGCTACAGACACAACCATTAAGGCCCTTGATGACTGTGCTGCTGCATGTGCTACCTTAGAACTGCAGAGGTGATGAATGCAGCATTAAAAACAATGTCACTAGGATTCAAACAAACCACAATAAATATTTACACCAATGATTGTTAAATGCTGACCTGACTTTGGCGTGTTTGGAGAGAGAGACAGGGAGACCACGAGATGGGGAGAGACACAACAAGGGAAAGTGAAAGAGCGAGAGAGAGAGAGCTCATTATGACAAGAATCTTCCCGTAGTGTGATGGTAACTTGGCAAAAGGGAGGGGAATCGCTAAGTGTGCTCCCTCTGTTATGCCTGAAGATTTGGCACATGCACTCACAACAACAACAGTGATGTAACCTGGTAACAAGACTTTGGCACGTGTACTCTCGACCGAAACCCGGGTCATACCTTCCATATCAACGGCTTTATATACAGCGTGGGAGAAGCTCGTGTTTTCCTAGCAATTGCAAGGGGGGGATAAACAGGGAGGGGTGGGAACTCTGCTCACCTGCTCTTCAGTCAAAGGAGAGACTCCTCACTTTTTCCACCCCCGGAGGCAAAAGGACTTATGGGGTTATTTTAAGGATCTTTCAAACTAAAATAGCAGTGCGTCTGAGTATTGTGATTGCACGTGAGCTCTAATCATGCAGCGAACCACCCTAAGCCTCATCTTCATTAAAAAATAAAAAAGTAGGTACCAGCAATGCCAAGGCAACAGCTTTTAATGTCAGTCTTCCTTCTCAATTAAAGGCTTAATGGTTCCGCTGAAACCACCCCCAGGAAGAAAGCATTAATAACCCAGTCCTTACTTGCATTTTTAGGATGTGTCAATTATCGCTTCACTGCTCACACGGCTGAGCACATTGTTCAGCTTATTGCAGCCTACAGCAGAGCGAGTCGCCAACTGAGGTCTCTCAATGCTGTGCACAAGCGTGCGTGTTTTACAGTGTAATCTACGTGTCAGTTATATTAGTAGGTTACATTCTGTTCGAGTTGGTTTTTAAGATGCAGGCAAGCAGACCTCTCTGCTGCACTCTTAAAAAAGAAAAATGGTATACATGCTCTTTCAGCTCCCCTACTCCCTCAATCCCACTTCGCCTGTGGTTGAACAAATCAAGTCCATAATTATTCTGCCAATCAATGGGGAGCGCAACTGTGGCTGTGGGGCAGTTTAACACTGAGGAGAGAGGGAGAGAGAGTTGTCAACAAAGCAAAGCTAAACCTCAAGATCCTTTAAACCCGCCAAACCTTAAAAAGGCAAGAGAGATACCTTTGTCTTATTAGCCGGTGCCAAATAAAGGGAGGAATTCTAAATATGTGATAAAGAGAAAGGGCGCCCAGCTGCTGCAAACAGACAGAAAGAAAGACATGCAAGTCGGGCAGAGGGACAGAGGATCACAGTAGTCAAAGATCTGGGAGTTGTCTGGAGGATCAAGAGAGCTGCTTCAGGCTGTCTGGATAGGCCACAAAGCAAGCAACAGGGATCATAATCCCTGAATCAAGACACAGCCAAAGCAAGAGAAAAATGTGAATGGATGCACCAGTGGAAGCTTTAGCGATTAGGGACATGTCCTCAGCTTCTCAGCAGTCAACCATGTTCCATGTTAATGTTGGTTTGCTGGACTGGATTGATTTATATTAGAACCTAACATATATTTGCCATTTACAGAGCAAAAACATTCCAATATTGGCCAAGGTTGTTTATATGTTTAAATGCACATATATCTATCATGTGTTAAGAGTTATCCAGAAGGGAAAATGAAGGGAACATCGTTTATTAGCTATGCATTTCACAGAAGACTGGAGTTGGAGCCACTCTGCTGGACAAACTATTTGATGACACCATTTCCAAATTTCCCCAAGGTTATTTTTGTGTGTGTGAGATGCGATATGTTCTGTTGAAAAGGAGAGAGACCGGAAAAGTTGTCATATCAGACAACATATGCACCCATTCCAATTTATCAGTTAAGAGCTGATATCGGATAACTGACACATGGTTGTGGTCATGCACAGATAGACATGTAGACAAAAAGACAGATAAAAGGATGGAGAGCTATAGGCAGATAAAGGGATGGCACACAAGCACAAGGCTCCCAGTTCATTTCTGCAACTGCAGGTCAATACAAAAAAAACATAAAATGTTCCAGTAATTGAATAAGGCCATCCAGTGAATCAGAGCAGTGATCAGGAGGGGTTTGTTTCTCTGTCCCTAACAGCTTGCCTGGGAGGTGGCCTTTGTTTTGGAGGTGGCAGGGGTGCCTTGACACTGACCATGCGGGCCCAATTACCCCAGTCCCACGGCCTGGGGGCCCGCATTAACACAGTCACCCCCGGGAGGTTGACTCTATGCCAGCCTGGCAGCCAGCAAGATTCTGCTGCTGAATCACAAATAGACCACTTAAGGCGCTGGCAGCCCGAGTGTTTGGTGGCAATCTTGAGGGCCTATCCTCCTCAGTATTGGCTACATCCAGTTCTATGTTGATGGTGTCTGAGGCGAGCAGCGAGCTCTGTCTGCATGGGATCAGAACGCGATAAGCTGTCCACAGAAAAAAAAAAAAAATCTGCACCACCTGAGTAAAGTTATTCTCTTTAGAAGTTAAAAACAGTAAAAGAAAGGCAGTAATATCAAGGACAGTCAGTTCAGTTTTATTTATATTGCCAAATGACAACAACAGTTGTCATAAAGATGCTTTATGCTGCAAGACCCTACAGAAATACAGAGAAAACCCCAGCAATCAGACAACTTCCTATGAGCAAGCACTTTGTGACAGTGGGAAGGAAAAACTCCCTTTTAACAGGAAGACACCTCTGGCAGAACCAGGTACCCACTAGCCATCTCCCGTGACTAGCTCGTGGGTGGGAGGAGGGAGACGGAACAAAAGACCAACTGTGGAAATGTAGACCTATGAGGGGTATAAACACACAGGCTGATGACTTGTATTGATTTAATAATCAATTCATCATTCTCATTTCTAGCAATTTTTTTTTTTTTTAATTACTGATTCCAGCTTCTTAATGGTGACGAAACGGCACTTCTCTTTACCTTACATGACAGTAAACTGTACAGACAGTTTTGCAAGTCAGTCTATTAGATTATCTCAAATTGGGCTAAAACTGCTGGTTTAATTTATAATGACAAACTGCCACAGTAATCAATAATAGAAATTAACCCTGAGCAACAGGCATGGTCAAGTAAATCCAATATGATGAGAATTACAAAAGATTATTAGGTCTAAATGACCAGCACATATTTAGTTGTCTGTCAAGTACACAGTGACAGCTCGGACATATATCATAGATAAATGTGAAAAATGTGGAGGAGACACAACAATGAAGAAATGTTAAAAAGAAATATGCCAGAATAACCCAAGCAAGATTTAAAGGAATTACCTGTGTGGGCAATGCATGTTCTGGGTACACAACAAAGAGCAGCGATCGGGTCATGAA
This sequence comes from Etia nguti, assembly GCA_015106755.1. Classification (NCBI taxonomy): domain Eukaryota; kingdom Metazoa; phylum Chordata; class Actinopteri; order Cichliformes; family Cichlidae; genus Etia; species Etia nguti. The sequence goes on along the minus strand of VUQG01028355.1, from coordinate 34,853 downwards.
TTTCAAATTCAAAACACAGTGGATGAGCATTGGCAGCTCTTAAGCGGGAGCAGACTGAAGGAGCTGTAACATTAGTTATACTGAGACAGAATTTTCTTTCAAACTCCAAGTAAAAAGGAAAAAAAATCAAAGTTGAAATAGCTTGCGGTTTTGGTTGATCTGTTAGATGTTCCTCTCACGTAAAGCCTAAAATCGTCTTCATTTATAATGGCACTAGAACTGGGGTTATAATTAAAACCATTTTGCTTTTTAATCAATATTCAATCTCTCAGAAATAATTAACAGCATATTAAAGAGTTTACTGCCTGACAGAGCTGGATGCCTCTACATCATTAAGCTGTTGAAGCGCTGCTCTTTGACTCCTCATGTCCCATTTCAGTGGTTTACTGCGCCTCCGTACAGGCTCTTTAAAATGCTCCCGGAGTCGTACTGTACCTGCAGATAATAATACGGTCTGCTGATAACATATAGCATATATACTCTCCTGCTCACACCGAGGCATGGCTTTTTAGCATGTAAACACTTACATGAGTGAATGTGCGTGTTACAATCCAAGGTTTACGAAAGTGCCGCTTCACGGGAAATGAAAGCAAACTACGATCAAGGTTTTCAGGGCATATTGCTGAGAGTCAGCCACCTGCCATAAATCTGTGCCCTTTCCCCTGAGTGATAATGCACACGCATTGGAAGTTGCACAACAACACGGCACAAAACATATTAGCGGGCTGGGAAGTCATGGGTCAATAGTTACATATTTTCTTCACTCTCCATTCTTCAGCATTACCAAGGCATTTTAGCCACCGACATACTGGAGGTTTCTGTTCTGCAGACTCTCTCTGTCAAATACATAATATGCAGGTCACACACACATTAGCACCCACCCCCCCCCCTGCAGTCCAGTTAAACCATGATCATAATTATCATATATGTCTACAAGAGAAACAATTTAGCCCCTGTAGCAGAATACAGTGTGAAAGCACTATAATCAGCTGTCGAATTAAACAACGCTGTCTTGCGTCACTAGGAATTGTCTATGTTTATACAAGCCAATAAATTCCTTGGGCATTCTCCAGATGACTTCCATGATAATTTGGACGCAGCTCAGTTCTACTGCTGATTAAGGAGAGAGCGGCCGAGTAAAAACACGAAACTGACACTGTCTGCAGCCGGACCAGGAATGAGTGGACCAGGAATTTGTTTTCATGTGGAACAGACAGCTGTCGGTGTCTATACCTGTTCTCTTCACGCTGCTACGTTCCAGATAATTTCAATTAATTTGGTTTCCTGGAGACAGTGTTGCTATTTATCTGGGTGTGGATAACGTGGGGAAGGTAACAGCAATCGTTGTTGGTTTAAGCTCTACAGTCAAAACACCTACTGGCAAAGAAATGGATGTGAGGTTACTGCCTTACAAGAGGCACAATAGGTCATCACAAAAGGAGTGGATTTACCATAATAAACAGTAGACACGTGAGTTAGGCCTAAAGTCAAAAGTTCTTGGCTTCCACTTCCAACCTGACAAGAGGAGATTTGATGGTAACTCAGATATATTGGCACTCAGCCTCTGGTGCTTTTGAATAAAAGCTTTTAAGCAAATACTGGATTTGCTACTTGCATTGTTTGGGCACAACTAAGCTAACAGCACATCTTGGCAGTCTGATACAACACAGAAACCAAAATAAAGATGTGACTCATCTGAGGTTGACGTGTGTACATTATGACAATTGATAGCCTTAAAATAGACCTCCATTATGCTGTTTGTTTAAATTTACTTAAACATTTCTTCTATATATAGATGAAAGGCAATCAAAACTAATCGCCATAATTTAATATAGTTAAGAGATTGCGGTTGTGGGAAAAGTGCTCTAGGAGCAACTGGAAAATGAAAATAAGACCACGACATAACCGAGTTGAACAGTTTAACAGAGGATAAATCTAAATGATAAATTTTAACACTTATCCCACTCATGCAGGATTCAGCCAGGAAGCTGTATAAGCACTTAGACTGTTGTATGAGTAGAAGTTGTGTTTGCATGAAGGAAAGTGGTCCACTGTAAACTCTACTGACATTTACTCTGCAAAGGTATGTTATGATCCCCTGAGTAACAGTCAACAAGATGGCACGAAACTTAAATAGTTCTATTCATCCACTGATTAACATAGCCATCATAAAGTAACTACTCAGACCGGATGTTGTTAAGCAGCTGACTCAACGCTGCAGTATGAACACAAGGACAATTCTCACAGGCAGATGAATGCCCCATATCATCAGACTTTTGAGATCAAGTGCGCCTGGCTGCAACATACAAGACACTACTGAAGCCCCTGAATATCGTTACACAAGTTGCAACTCTGCATCACACATCAGCCTGAGCCCAAATACCCATGTTGCTAAAATTGTTTTCACTTAACCAGTTAAACTACAGGAGCAGCAACGGTCCTCCTGGTAAATCCTCCAGCGACACAAACACAGGCCACAGCTGCCTCAAACACCCTTAGGAACGCCAACTTTGTCCCCACCCAACACTCCCGCCGATAGCCCAACCCCCTGCAACACAGGAACTCCCTCCAGTGTGAAGAAGCCGTCAGACGGCAATTTGAAAGTGTTGTCAGACAGGAGAGCCAGGAGCAGAAGGAGTTGCTCTTCTACTATTGCGAAATTGACTGTGGTGTTTCCAATGAGGAACTCTTCATTTTAGAGGAGGAAGGTGTAGTGGGGGGGGGGGGGGGCTTTTTTCCCCCC
>VUQG01028355.1:0-22914 GCA_015106755.1 Etia nguti | reverse complement strand
CCTGTGAGTCATAGGTTCTGGCAGGGGACCAAGCAGAGCAGGTATGGGGAAAGACAGAGCAAGAGCCAGGAGAGGCCTGATACTGTTTCATCAGCTTTATACAGATAATCAAAGTTGTTTTCAGTTCTGTGCATTTTGTGATGCAAAGTGATATTGAGCCAAATTGAAAGCATACGTTTAGGAAATTAAAACCAGTGTTAGACACTTAACTGCATGTGAAATTCACACCAAAAAAATAAATAAAAAAATTTGAATCTATTTTTAAAATATTTATCCCAGAGTCAGGCCTCCTGAGAAACACTGAAGCATAGTAACTGCATGCAAACTCATCTACAGTCTTCTCATTCTGCCATATAAATTTCCTTCAGTAGACCAGAGACATTTCTCAAATTGCAGGTGCTGTCTTGTTTCTCCCTAGAGCTGAGGCCCCGGGCTCCCCTCCCAGGGCCACAGCACCTTGGCAAAGAAGCTGACTTATGGGGTCAGAGCCTGAGATTTCCAAACAGTTACTTTTTGAAGGCAGTGACTCACCCTGGTCAAAGCCGTCAGTCACGTAGCCACCTTGGGACAACCACATGTGTGAGGCAGCACTGATCTAGGCAGCTCATGGCCTGTGACCAATGCATTGATACCTTCTTAATTACACTGGGCAACTGGCACAGACCATGTTGCTTCAGCCACCAAGCCCCTCCTCCAGCTAACCTCTCCGCCCTCTCATTCATCCACCCTGAGGGAGAGGCATGCAGACCAGAGGAAGTATGACTCATCTAGTAACAAGATGCATTCTTCTGAATTCTCTGCAGACGTGTTGTTTGCTAAGTGTAGAGCACAGGAGAGTATGGCACAGAGAGAGAAAAAGAAGGGAAGAGACAATGTGAAACCATAATCAAGACACTGGCTATGTGTGAGAGCAAGAAGGAGGGAACGATGGGGCAAGAGCAAGTCACCACGTGTGGGTTTCCTGGTCCACACACAGATCAACATTTCCTCCAACTCCACAGAGAGAATCCTTGGCTTCTGTTAGGGGTTTTCTGAATCACAGATGGAGGCTCCAAGTACTAAAGCTAATCCATCAGGTTTCACACAGAAAAAAAAGAGCAACAAATGATGATCCCAGAGAGGTTTTTGACGGGTACTTCTTCTGAGCACTACAGATGATAATGAGGCACAAGCAAGGGGTATGAAGAAGAAGTGTTAAATCATCGAGTCTAAGAGATCCACCGCAGTTCCTTCCCAACTAACACCACATCTGCAGAACTTGGCACTGGTCCTTACAGATCATGAGCCTCACACACCACATCACACACAGACTCTAACTTCTGCATTAAGCTATTTCTGGACAGGCTCACTTTAACAATGTCAGAAATCACAACATAGAGAAATAAAGCAGCTAAACACAACCTTCAGTTGTGATAAAAAAAATTTTTTTTTAAATGCTCAAACAGGTTCTATCTTGTGATTTCATGATGAATGATCTATCAGCCAAGCCACCAGCTTACTGCTGGCAGAGTATGAACCTAAGCAATGTGGCAAGCCCTCACCATTCAACTTCACCAATCAGCCTTAGGATTGTGGACCAAATTAAAACTGACCTTCTCTGACTTTGCCTTTTGGAGTCTGCAGACTGATGTTAAACCAAATGACAATTCTTTTTTTACCTACCGTAACTACATTGCTACAGCATTAACACAATCATGCTATATAGGCAATAAACCTAGGAGGGCAGACAGAATTCCAACTTGCATTGCATGCTTCCTTTTCAGACACTAATACCGCTGTAGTAGACAAGCAAGCGGCGTGCACACGAGAGATTATCCCACCGCACACCACTGACCTTTTTTTTTTAGCAAGTGAATACACCTTGGCTGTAAATTTGTACATCTTAAGTGGTTTATGTATGCTTTTACCTGTGAACCAGCTGCTGCATCTCACAGCACAGAGATTATCATATTCAATCAATGCTGGTTTATGCTACGCTCTCCATGTATTATTGCTATGCTATCACCTGTAAATTGCCATGTCATGCATGCAGTCCACAGGCGGGAGCTGGAGGTAACATCTGGGAATATCGTGTTATTAAAGTGTCATTTCATGAAGAGACCTTAGTGCAGCAGTTATTGTCGCCATTCATATGATATGTCATAAATGAAAGTTCTGTGGCGACTGGTATGCAAGAAAAGCTGCATTGTTTAGTCAGCTGTAAGTGCTACCGTATTAAGTTAAAAAATTTCCCTGTATTCTAGGAATGCTGCCTAAAAATTGGATTTTATTTCTGCCACGCGAGCCAAAGTAATGATTAAAACAGATACCAAATACTAGGATGAAAGCTCCACTCTTATTACTTAAGCTGCGTCGGCTTAGCGAGCTCTCCTTCCTGCACAAAGCGCGAAGGTCTCCTAAGAGTGTGAATCATATATCAACTCCTTCTACTAAGCAACCAGCCAAAAGGAGAGGGAAAAAAAAAAAAAAAAGAAGCCTACACTGATACCGAGGGCCTATTAAAACTCAAGGACAAAGCAAACAATATGATGAATTATTAAATCCGTCAAGGAAATGAAAACTGAGGCCCATCTTATTCATTTAGGATTTGGCTCTTCATTAGCACTCATGTAAGTAAAATCTCAAACGACACAGCTACTGCACACACACAACATGCATTTACTCAGAAACACTTTTGTTTTCACATCATTATGACTTGCAGTGCTCGATTTCCTTTGCACATCTACTACAGTAAAACCATCTAACCATCATTTTCGTAACACTTTTGGTCACGCACCTCTGCTTAAACCCAACGCAAAGATAAGATCAAGCTACACATTTATAGTAAAATTGCCACAAAATAAAAAAAATAAAAAATTATCCTTCTTGCTACCACAAGGCTGTAATGACTCACCGAAACCGCCATGCAGTACAAGAGCCGCCAAACCCCCCTCCTCTCCCCTCCGCCCCTACCCCACCCATTTCTTCTCCACTTTCTAAACTTACCCGGCAAGCCCTAGTGTGGGTAGTTACTGTAGTTCCCCTTGCAAAGAGACCATCCCTGATTAGTCAGACAGGGGAAATAAATCGATAAACACTTTTAGATAAAACATGCATCTGAGCAAATGTACTGATAACATGAGCCAAAGAGCCAGTTGAATTAAATATCCCATGCCTCCCTCACCGATTCACATCTACGCCCAACTCCAATCCAGGACGTGAATTGGCGCATACAAGACTAGTTCACTGACAAATTCAACTCAATAGACGAGGAGGAGGCAGGATGAGGAGAACTAGACAGTGGATTGCTGGATGAATAAAAAATGAAAAGTGTAGTGCTTCAGCAAATTCATTCTCTCCATCCCGTGAGGAGGGTGGGTGGTGAAGGGATGGGGAGGGTGGGGGTGACGGAGGAGGAGGAGGAGGAGAGGCTCGTTTGAAAACCGAACCAGCGCTGCATTCCCACATCCACCCGCATCCAGCGAGGGGCTCTTTAAAAATTCATTAATTTACAGCAAAAATAGATTAAAGCACCCAGCTGAGCAAAACCCAAAATTTGGCTCCTGAATAACATTAATGATAAAACATTTCCCTCAAGCCCAGGGGGTTTTGCCTGAAGAAACATTGCTGGCTTTTTTCACCTTACAGCACCTTGAGAATAATTTATTTTCAATCATTACTAAAATAATGCATTTCTAATTGTCATTTTTAATTATGCTTTTCTTCAAATGGAGAAAAAAAAAAAAAAAAGAAAAGCGCTGAGCAAAAACCTGCAAAAACTAATTAAAATCCATCCAAGGATATGCCATTCCCATGATGCCATGGCAATGCCATTCTATTCACCATTTGATATCTCAGCTACAGAGACTCAATGACAGCTGCTCCAGGCCCCAAAAATGCCTAGAACTGCAGTTACTGTAATTGCTCTGGCCAGCACTAAATGAGGTTCACTTAAGTGCAATTATCCCCCTCTGATCTCTCACATAAAGAGACTTCTTTAACATGGAGAAGTGGGCTCACACAATGTGACTGCAAACAAGATTCAAATTGGAATCAGGGAGGCATTTCCAGCAGATGAATGGCTTCATAGCTCATCTGCATTCTAGTGATGCACGGCTTTGCTAATGAAGACTGAGCCAGTCTCTTCTCACCAAACACGGCTTCCATGAGAGCGAAACTTCCAACGCCGGATATAAGCAGGGTACAGGGAGAATTTTTCCAACAAAAAACCCCCCAAAAAACTGTCCAGTCAGTCTGCCTGAGCCTGGCCTCCACGCAGAGCAAACAGCTGTTGAAACGAGAAGGAAGATCCTGTTTTTTCGCTCATCCAAGGAGAAAAACACGCTGAAGGACAAGATGATGGGCGATGAAGTGAGGAGGGAAGAAAAAAAAGACCTAAAATAACTTCACATTCCAGAGCAGAGAGAGAAAGACTGAAACAAGCCCACTTTGGATTCAGACCAAAACTAAGTCATTGTAAAAAATACTAAACAGAGCCCTCTGACCCAAAGCATCAGCAGTCCTCATGAATAAATTGCCATCTGCCAATCGCATAACACAAAAGGTTTTCAGCCTGAGGGGGAAGATGTGACCGTCTAATAGGGGTTGCAACAGAGGGTACCTGTTGGGTGCTGTCCAACTACACAGGGCGGTGGGGGGGCTGTGATGGGCCTTCATGTTGCCACAGGCTCAACTAGCACCAGGAGTCTGATAACTGCACCTCACGGATGGCCATTTGAATAATCACTTCAACAAGGGGAGAAATTAAAAAGCCTCTCAGTGAGACCGGCTAGTCACGGGGCCACATACTGAATACCAAATGAGCTCGTACTCAAAAAAGCAAAAAGCTGTTCTGAATTCACAGTACAATACTGGCTTTCTGACCCCTGACATACATCAAAATTATCCCAATATCATGTCATTATTCTATTTAGTCTATTAAATTATACACCTCCAAGCAAAACAGTACCTGTGATACAATATTTTACATTTATGTTCCTTGTCTTCTGCACATGCCAACAAATTAATTTTTCTTCAGAGATGGTAGATAAATGTGTTATTGTCATCTCTCTCTCTATCACACACACACACACACAGAACATTAGAAGACCTTGACGATGTAGGTGTCTTTTTAAAAAAAAAAAAAACCATTAGGCAAGACAGTTCAAAAACCACAGTAGGTCAAAACTACAGATGAACCTGAATCTCATCCTCCCATGCACATTTAAAAATGGTTACGGTGTGTAATGTGCTCTGCACTTTCTTCTCAAATAGTCAATCAATTTATCAAAACATGAACAACTGTTTTATTTCTTTTTACTATGATAAATAAAATCCCAAACCAGGCTCCGTTTGATATCAAATTGTAAATTGAGTCCACTCACTAAGCCATAATGCACATGCAGGAACCTCCAAGTCTGAGCCTGCCCAGCATTTTCAGCTTTAAACAGAAATGAACAAGAGCATTGCTTACAAACTAAAAGGAATTAAATGGATGCTACAGCAGTGCGTTAAGGAGAGACTTTTAGGTGTGTGTGTGTGTGTGTTGTAATGTATACTTTTGCAGCAGTCTTTAAAAAGCATGCATTAGTCGTACTTCAAGTCAGATAAAAACTACAAATACTACCAGTCTCACACAGCCCTGTGACAGATCTTGTTTATAAAAAAGGCGACTTTAATGAATCGCATCAAGCACCAAAAACACATAGCGAACTTAAGACTTTTTACACATCTTGTTTGGTGTCATTTCTTGAAACTCGAATGATAAAAATGACGGGGTAAACATGCATGCTCATTTCTACACAATACGCCTAATGGAACCACTGTGGCTCTAGTGACCTGGATGGAACAACTTCAAACACCATGCACACTTAAACACCATGTGTCTTCTACAGCTGCACGCACAGATAGCCTCGATCCAGACAGCTCTGTGGGCCTGCTATTTAAAGGATGGGTGATTAAGAAGCAAACCAGGTCTGACCTTTGATTGTGGGTGCTGACTAACGCTATGGGCATTTTGTTAGTTGAAGCATAAGGTCTGGCATGGTTGGGATGTTGGGGGGAAATTTATTATGCTTGGATTTAGTTATAAATTTAACCTTTTTTCGCTGGCTTTATGGCAAATTTAATTGAGAGTATATGATGATTAGCTCGTTGCAAGCCCATCTCTGCAATAGCACACTGAATCCGTTGATATAGCCTGCACGAGTTGACAGCGGGGCAAATTAAGAGTTCAGTCATCCATCTTTTAATAAAGGTAGTCGGGGTAAAAAGGGAAGAGCGCCGTTTTTGTACAGAACTTCACGCAAATGTCACAGCTGTTTTGCTTTGGTTTTTTGTTTTGTGTGTGTATGCGTTATTCTGAACGATCACAAACTCACAACTGGAAAAACATAAGAGATAAGAAAAAGCATGCCCCGAGAAATCTTCCACAAATGACCAAAGAGTTAACCGCAACACCCGCCTGTGCCATCTCAGGACAATGCACAGCGGCACAGAGGCAGACTGGAGATCAAAATCAGCGGCGTAAAATGCACCTGAAACACGCTTTGCACTTGTTGATTGCCCAGCCTCATGACAATCCTTCGCCCTTCTCGCACAGGTCGACTATTTTTGAGGGGTCCCCCCATCCCATCTTTTTCATGCTAGGATCATTATTTTTCCTGCAGGAATTTATAACCTCGCCCGAGAAGCAGACGATTGACAGACGAGAAAACACACTGCAACAGCTGTGAGTCAAATACCGTCAGAGCACGCAGGAAAGCCAAATGACACTGGGCTCATGCACACACTCACTCCATGCTGGACACACATCGTCTCACATACCAAACAGCTAGCTTAACGATAGCTGTGGAGGGCTGGGGTAGGTCATTATACAGCCACCTAAAGCGAGGAAAAGCACAAACACACACACACAAATACACACAAACACACCTAGCCCTGGCCCTGGAGAAAGCGCCCACAACACTCTGCTAAAGTTAGCTGGCTACCAAAACTGGCTAGCTAGCTGTCAAAGTTGCCCTGTCAGTTGTCACCGGTTGCACGGCGGTGTTAGCAGGCTAACGCAAGAGCTGTCAACTTGGAGAGTTGCAGCAGCACGGACGGGGTGTACTGACACTGACCACGGGGGAAACACTGACTGGCTCCCTGAGCAGAAGAAGAAGAAGAAGAAGGGGAAAAAAAACAGGAGTCCCCCCTCACGCCTCGACACAGCGAGTGGAGAGCCGTGTGTCAGGGCCTGTTCACTGGGCGCAATCCCCACAACTTCAGTGCAGCTCACTTCCCCGTTAAAGTCGTCCATTTCGTGGGCCTTAGTTCAACTTCCATGCCCATGTAGCTCACTTACTCAGGGTGAAAGCTGCTGTGACGGTGGCTCTCTGTAATCCTCACGGTAGTTTTCAGAGTAACTGTCTCCCCCCTTCCTTCACCTCCTCTTCTTCGGATAGCGGGTTGCCCTCCCCTCTCGGGGATGTCCTGCGCTCCTGACGCTATCGTCCTGTGCGAAGAGCCGCTGTGACCGTTGCTTCGCCGGTGTGCCTGCGGTGCCGTGGCGTCCCTCTTCAGCTTCTCTCCGCCTTCACCCGTTCGCCTTTCTCTCGGCGGCCGAGCCAACATCCGGGACTCTCCCCTCTTTGGGTTAAGTGCCCGGAACTACTTTCACATAGACAGCTCACACGAAGGTTTCTTTTTTCTCTCTCTCTCTGTCTTTCACCACCCCTGCCGCCACAGAAACTAGCGCGCGGTTAAACGCACACGCCCGCAGTGGAAAAAGCACCCGCACACACGAAAGCACTTCAATCAATAAAAATGATCCGTGATATCTGCTTTATTTATTGCGCACTGGGTGTAAATGTAGCTCAAAGTGCGCAGAAAAATAAAGGCAACACCACAGAATAAAAGCAGGAGGCGCGCGGGGGGGGGACAGTCCACATGGTATGATAAGTCACCTTTTTATAAAAGGTGTGTATATTTTAACCAGTGGCTTTATTTACACTTATTCAAAGGTTAAATCATTTACTGAAACTGTAGCCTACTTACAAGCTCTAACAGGTTTCCAGGTCTATTAAATGGGTGTATGCTGCTTTCATTGTAATAAATGGGTTATAAATTGTGGCAGCCATCAAGTCTGCAGCTAGCTCACACGTTAACAAGATGTTAATAAAGGGTCAAATCCCTAGAAGATTATTAAAAAAAAAAATTTTTTTTAAAGTCTCTCTAAATCAATACAAACCTCATGCAGCATTTTATTTTCTTTAAGTTGCTCTGATTATTGATTATTAACTGCTGAAACTGCAATAAGTTACTACTTGCTAAAACTTGTATGAAGCATGCCTTTTTAGGAAGTGATACCCACAGGAAATGTAGATCAAAGATCGGATGAAAGAGTTTAATTAAAATGTGCATCTTTCAGGAGTAGGTGTTTCAGAGAAATGAAATAGTCAGTGATAAAAGTGCAGCATTGGTGTTTTGAATCAGCACGAGACAGGATCATCTACATACAAAGGTGCACAGTTTTAGCTCAGGACCAGAGTTGAAAAAAAAAGACCTAAAAATAACAGGCTGGTGTTTCTAATCTTAACCCTGTACTGAATCTCTTTAACTGCAGCAGCATGTGCGCACATGTAAGTGGTCCGAGCCAATGTAAATATAGCGAGCTTAAAAACTATTTAAAATGTCCATTGCACAATGTAAACTGCACCATAAATTCCCAGAGAAACAAATGCCAGCAATAACATGACACTAATGTGCTCAGTGACCTCAGTGCCCTCAATCACGTCAAAGCCCTTGTAAGCAGTATTATAACAGCGGAAGGAGAAGTTTACTGTGGCATCGCCTTAATTTTCATTCATGCTTCTTCTGGACTTTTTATGGGAAAATTTAAGAAACTGGAACTGTGTGTGAGAGGTGTGATTGTTGTATGTGAGGAATTTAGTTGCCTTTTTGACTTGTTTTGTCAGTTCTCCTGCCAAAGTGTTTCAATAATTTAATTAGTGTGAAGGTTTTATGCTCACTAATATCTGGATGTCCTTTAACTCTACTCATAAAGCTCGACCTTCAACGTGCAGACTTGCAGAGGCAATCAAAAGAGAAATATCAGCATGGAATCTTTAGCGCAAAACAGTGATCATGAAAAAATACAAGCAATCACTTCATCGATTTATGTTTTTTCCAGCTATTTCTATTATTAATAATTTATTTAGAATTTCCATGTCGGTTATTTTCACCTAAAATATAACATAAATTTTTATTGGTTAGTTATTATCATTATTATAATTAATAGTTATTTTATTAGTTATGCAAACAGATATCGTATTGTTCTGATATCTAGTAAAAAAGTTGTTATTTAGCTTTTACAAATGTGCATCGCATGCGCTTAAACTGGAAGGGAAAACAATGCAATCAAGTACGCACGTGAAGGTAGCAGCCGAAGTGGAGTAACTGTACTTCCAACGGTGCAGCAGCGCCACTTGCCGGTCGATTACGGAACTGCCGCCAATAAATCCTAAAAATATGGGACAAGACAATCGATAAAGGATTGAAGTGTTAAAATAAAAGCCTTGTAGGTATACTGGCTCAGCCTGCCCTCCTCTAGCTTATGATGTGACACTTTAGGCTGAAATAAAAAGTTTATGGTGAATAAAACTTATATATCCAAAAATACTCTTCACACTGACCAGGCAGTTGATTTTTGTGAGTTGTTTTGTTAAAGGATCTGTTATTCGTTAGTTTCTCAGATGATTTCTTTAGTTTTTGAAAGTCACAAATCCTGAAAATGGACAATCCTTAGCTACATCTTTTTGTATATATGTATATATTTTGTATATATTTTGTGTGTATCTATCTATCTAGATAGATAGATAGATAGATAGATAGATAGATAGATAGATAGATAGATAGATAGATAGATAGATACTTTATTGATACTACAAGGGAAATTGTTGTGTTACAGCAGCATGATAAAGAAAAAAAAAAAGTAAAGTCTACAATAAACAACAAATAAACAACACAGTTTTTAAAAAGTGCCACAGGCGCCTGTTAAGGGCCTTATACTATGAGACAGTGTTATAACAGTGACAACAACAACAACAACAACAAAGAACGGGTTCAGAAAATAACAGAATTGTTATCATTTACATCACTTAATTAAAAATAAGAATTTATACTTCATTTCTAGAAATAAACTCTCCTGTCACATTTACATAAAATATTACTTAAAAACTGTGCAATACACCTTTAACCCTTACATACTGTTCAGGTCAAATGTGGACAGCAGTAAAAATATAAATTTGAAATGAAAGTGACCCCAAAAAACACAAAAATATTGAAAACTTTAAAAACGTTTATACTGTTGTGTGGTTAAGCTGCTTTGGTTCGTATTTGACCTGTATCTATTCATATGCATGGCATATGAATTTGTTCCAAGTGTGGAACAAATTAAGGAAAATTGTGGTTTGGGGGAATCTTAAGACTGTGAACCTGTCTTGCCATGTCTGCTGTGTACTTTTTTAATGGGACAGTGGTGGCAGAGCTCAGAGGTCGGCATTGGTACTGTCATGAAATACTGTCTGTGCTCCATTCACATTTGCCCCGATTCCCACAGAGACAGACTGTCCAGTCTTTGAAACAGGGAAATAGGACACACTTAAAGAGCAGAGATTAGACATGAGATCTGCACAGTCAGCTGCAATGCAATGAAATAATCTAAACCTAAACTAATTAAAACACATTTATTCTGAGATAAATGAGATTAAACTAGCTCAAAGCTAAGAGATTGAAAGAGGGCTTGGAAGGATCATATTGTAATGCATGTATATTTCTATAGGTTTGTTCTAGTCTTACTAGCTGCTCAGTAAGTGCTTTATTTATTTAAAAAAAACAAAAAACTTTAAAAACAAATTAAAAACAAAAACGCATTCACCAAAGCAGACTTTTCCCTTAAACTATTAGAACATTACTTTTGCCTAAAATTAAAAATAACAATAAAAATATTTAGATTGTCATATTTCTAATGAACTTGTTTTTGGTTTGGATTATTATTATTATTAATATTTATCTTAATCTCAGATTTAAACACAAAAATAACATGTGCAGGACAACACATGTGAAGAACTTTGTAGGACACATAAGCAAAATCAAACATATCATTTTTTTTTTATATTGAATTCTAAATAAACGTATTTTTCTCCTCCCCGAAAAGCTTGTATTTAAATCTTTTTCAAAACTTACCAGAAATTAGATGTACAAACGCGCACCAACATCCAAACAAAAGGAGCTTTCAGTGATGCTGTTCCTTGTCAAACTAGTCACACACAAAGTTCAATTCAGTATTTTGTCTTTGCTCGTCGACTGTATCTGCTGATTCAGTGGGACAGTCCAGTGCAAAAAGATCCCCTTTTTGAGAGAAATTCCCCTTGTCCTCTCCGTTGATGCTCGGGTTTCATAAAGTTTGACACTTCAAGCAGGAGGGAAAAATAATTGACGCACTGCTGACTCAAAAGCAGACTACCATTTCTTTGTTTAATACCGCGAACGGCCGCTAGGGGAGCTGGAGGCGTTGTGCTGTATTTATAAAAACCAAAGAGTTGGCCTCAGTGGTTTCAGGAAGTGCACAAGTTGTTTGGAGGTGTCCGAAATCCAAAGTGAGGTGTTTTGAAGTTTTGTCTGTGAGTGTGAGACGTCGTTTACGTTTTATATAAGGTATTACCGCAGTTGCAAGTTACCCACAGAGAGTATGTAGCGCTATGTCGTGTCGCCTTTCTTATGACTGAACATTAAGTAGCCAATGAAAGTGTCCACCTTCCACTTTGACAGCGTGTTTACGTCGCGTGTCATTTAACCGCAAACAGGCATGTATCACGTCAGTGTTGTGCTGTGAAGTTCACCCATACCTAATGATGATGTGAGAATATGCATTGATGTAACCATAGCCTGTTATTAGACCTATAAACAGGTCAGTGAACAAAGCGAGGAGTTTCAGGGAGGTGTGGGTTTATTTCTTCTTATTCTTCTTCTCATTAGTCAGCTGTGACATTTGGAAACCACAGGCTATGGGACAAACAGCTATAGACACAAACATAGATAAGACATAATATCAGAAATATCACAATATAAAAACAGACTATAAAAAGTGGACAGTTTAAGTTATTGCATCTATATGTTTCAATACTTTTGGCACTTTGCTAGAGGAACTAAGCAGAGCTCTTTGAGGGACAGAGGCCTACACAGTCATGGGATGGAGATGATTAGTGTTCATTGAACCCGTATAAATGTTAAATGACGACAACATTTTAAGATCTAGCCCCCCTGGTGACCTTGAATTTGATAAGCAGAAGTGGGTGGATGGATGCATGGAGAAAAAAAGACTACTTAAATCCTCATAAATGCAGAATTTGTTGAATTAGTCCAAGGGAACTGTACCTAATAAAGTGTCAGTTCAGTTTATTGTATGCTTATGTATTGCACGTTTTGTTTTGTTGTAATTTTTATGTAAATGTACAATGATCATAGCCGATAGACGATAGGTAGACGATACAGGAGCATGGCTGCACATACATTTACAGTTCTTAACAAATTCAACAGACCACCACCCAGAGTAATGTTTATGCCACACTTGGCCTAAATTTACAGTATTGGTAATTACCTAAATTATTTTTTTTATCTTTCTGTAATGATTAACCCACCAGTATGCACAATCTCTGTAATCAAAATGATATTTATAATTCTAAAATATAATTATTATTTTTATCCATGAATTTTCAAATGCGCTGTTTTACAAAAAAAAGAGAAAAAATAGCGAAGCACATAATTAACAGTCTTCATTATCAGTCATTTTCTAAATACTGAACGGAAAAATTTCGTTTTAGTGGTTAAACGTCATGCTTTGGGTGTAAAATTATCAGCATTATGTTAATATTGTTCCAGTCAGCTTTATTAAAGTAGGCTCAGTGTGATTTATAACTGTACATCCATAAATTTGTGACCTGCAGAAACCAACAGCGGGGTAATCTGACACTGAAATGTGAATCTGCACAGTCCCACTTTGAAAACAGACCTGCCACTGGAGACTGTTGAATCACATTAGGCATCAGTTAAAGATGCCTCCTTCTTCTCTCTTGTCAGGTGATGGCTGAACCCAGAATATCGTCTATTGATGGGAAGTTAGCCGAAGAATTCGCTGTTCCCTCCCATGTGGAGGAGGTCAAAGAGAAGATGGGTGCCTTTGCCAGTTTTCATGCAGAAGCAGGCCGGAAGGTGGTTCTCATCACTTCAGGAGGCACCAAGGTTCCCCTGGAGTCCCGCACTGTTCGCTTCCTCGATAACTTCAGCAGCGGCAGGCGAGGGGCCTCCTCTGCAGAGTATTTCATAGACTCCAGTTATGCAGTCATTTTCCTACACAGGCATCGCTCGCTCTACCCCTACACGCGGATGTTTTTAACCATCAACATGCTAGATGCTCTGGAGTTTCAAGGTGGAGGAGCGCCTGGCAATACTGGTGAAGTGGTGGTTAATCAGCAGGTGCTACCGAACATTGCCAAAGTGCTGAAGAGATACGAGGAGGTGAAAGAAGGCAGACTTCTTCTGCCCATCGAGTTCAACACTCTGTCAGAGTATCTGCACCTACTCAAAGCAGCAGCGCAGGCTCTCAGCGCAATAGGTAACAGCAGGTTACAGACTTGAGCTGTGGCTTTGTCTAACATAGGTTCAAAACATCTTCACAAATGTTTGTTCTGCTCTTAGGATCAAAGGCCATGTTTTACTTGGCTGCAGCAGTGTCTGATTTCTACATCCCAGCATCTGAGATGCCTGAACACAAAATCCAGTCTTCCAATGGACCGCTTCAGGTGAGGGGGAAAAAAGAGTAATGGTGTTATTGGTCTGCCTTTTATTCACCACTTCAGTTCAGAGGCCTGTAAAAGGAAGCATGAGATGTGGGTCCGAAGGTGGTTCACTTCTTACATGGGAATATCACCATGGTAACATATGCTGCTAACCTAATGACAATTAGAGAGTCACCGTTCCTGGAAGATCCCCAGACCTCTGTGCACGGATACCATCGTGTCTTACCATGAAGCTTCATTTTTTCCTGTTGGCTGCAAATAATTTTACTTTTAATGTTATATAAGCATCAATATATGATCCTAAAACAGAACACTGATTTGTACTTGATGAAGCTAGGGAACAAACTCCAGGTATAACTGTGATCCCTCAAACGGCTGCACATACTTTTAATTCAACAGTTGTTATTGTTGCTTCTCTCAGTTGCTGAATTACATCTTCCTGTGTGTATGCCTCTTTAGTCTTGCCAGTAATGAGAATATTTCTTCTGCCCTTCAGCTGAGCATGAAAATGGTCCCCAAGATATTGTCCCCACTGGTGAAAGAATGGGCACCTCAGGCATTTGTCATATCCTTCAAACTCGAGACAGACGCATCCATCCTGCTGGACAAGGCTCGACGAGCTCTGGATACCTACAGGCACCAAGCAGTGGTGGCCAACGTACTGGACTCTAGGCGGGGTTATGTGGTGGTGGTGACCCCTGAGACTCAGGCTGAGCTAATCCTCACTGAGGAGGATGTGAAGAATGAGGTGGAGATAGAGGAGAGGATAGTCAGCAACTTGACGTTGGCGCACGACAAGTTCATAACTCAACAAGTGGCTTGCTAGAACTTATCTGCATGTCTGAGCAGCTTTAAGTTGTGTCTGTATTCTTACGTGATCCACATTTGGCTGTAATTCATACCTGTCTGTTCTGCTGGCAAGTTACTGTATAT
Organism: Etia nguti; assembly: GCA_015106755.1. NCBI lineage: Eukaryota > Metazoa > Chordata > Actinopteri > Cichliformes > Cichlidae > Etia > Etia nguti. Next base: position 8,164 of record VUQG01028355.1, on the reverse strand, counting down.
TCAGTATGCTCTACTGTTGCAAAACCCTAGCCTAACAACTGTAAGTCACATCTTCCTTGTTTGTTTTGTGTGTTCTAAGAATGAACCTTGAAGCATTAAACACCGTCTCTGTAGAGGGACAATATCCAGGTTTCAAAATGTTTATTCACATTTTCTAGTAATCAGAAAAGTAGTTTAAGGTTTTAAAACAATGACGATATTTTCTTTACTGCAAGGCTCCCCAATAATAAACATTTAAAATCAGTCCACTGGTACTGGTTCAATCTCATTGCCACACTTGCCAGTATATTATGGACTCGGTTACTTGAGTTTGACACTCTTCTTGACACCAGCACGAATACCAGACAGCTCTCCGCTGTATCTTGTCTCTTCGTGACGAACCTCTCGGACCTGGCGAAACGATAAGCAGCAATTTTAAAACGCATCGCAGAAATGTGTGTCACAATCCAGCACATCCTCTTTAAGAGTCTTCAGACAATCCCTGAAATCCTTGCTCAACGACGTAATAAAACATGTAGAATACAGACCTGTCCCTTTCTGCGGATTTTGGCCCGTCTGAACTTCTCTCTGTGCTTGACTCTGGGATTACGGTCAATTTTCTTCCTTTTCGGCGTGAGCCCCTTGTTCTTGGCCATCTGTGGAATTGTTAGACAAACATAATTAATACAATTCAGAAATCAGTGTCACACACTGGACCTAGAAAACTTGAAGGAGGAGAATCCAGAGATGTAAACGAGCAATGGTGTGGAGAACACTTTAAAGCTTGTGCTTACGTACTTAAGCGTAAGGAATATTAAGCTGAATTTTGCAAACGCGCTCTCTGAAGCTGTAGTAAAACAACTCGATATGCACACTGCAATCCATTTTGTTGAACTAGAGCTGGATAAAATCTTTAGTGTACTACTGAGAGTGCCCAGCAGATGGCACTCAATCATGTTTATTAACACCAGTACTTCAGGAAAGGTTATTTTAGACTCCATTCTCCAACAACAGTAATGGCAAATAAATGACTACTTCAAGAAGTTAAGTTGTTCATTTCCATCAAATTTTTTAAAGTGTAATTATTTAATTGGGACGAAATTATTAATCTTTTATCCAACTAAAATTCCTTGTTTATTTATCAATTACATATACAATATAGACAAGATTTTTTTTTTTAATACCAAGAGGTCAAAATGAGTCAGCATGCAAAGAGGTATGCTTGTGTAACACTAAAAACAAAATGCATCCATGTTTATAAAATGTAATGCTTTATAATTATTAAACAAGCATGGAAAAAAAAATCTATTCACTGTGGCATATGCTACAGTTATCAGTGGGATCTGTCCATGCAATTTCTGCTGTATGTACTCATGTTTCGTGCAAATACTTGAGTGCGTATCACTCAGTACCTGGTAAGTGATTCCTCTCTTTGCATTTGGATCCAATTCTTCCTCTTCTTCATTCCCCTCCATCCTGCAACACAAAGATTTTTCTTAATGTTTTACTCTCCTGGTTGATTTTACCTTATATAAATTCGATTCAGTACTACCAAAACATCCAATATGGCTCTTGTGGTGTTAATACTCTACCAGAGGCACAGTGTCATTTTGGTGACTGAACACCAGTCTGTCCTGCAACTGCTCTTTGCATGTTTAGACCCAAGCCACACATATTTCAGCTCCCCAATAATACTGGTGTTTAAATAAAACTGAACCACTCAGAGGGATGTAAGACTTTACAGAGTGAGCAGAGCAGTTTGCAGTGTTTCCAGCTTCTGGTCACATTTCTACACAATAAAAATTTCAGTGTATTTTCTCAGCAGCGCGCACACAGACACCACACCTCACCTTTCATGTAGTTTTTTCTTTTTACTTTTCTCTACTGGAGCTAAACTGAAATGCCTGTCAAAATGCAGCGATTAACATCCAACTTTTACAAAATGTAGTACTGACTTTAATAAGTATCTACAGCTTCACTCAGCCTGCGGAAAATACAATATATTAATTTCTACACCGGTGGCTCGGGGGCTGATGGTTAATAATGTTTTATGTTCTTCCGCACGTCGTACAGGACAGCTGTTACAAAAAGATTCCTGGTATGGTGTGTAATAATGCAGCTCTCCTCTGGATTACTTCTGTGCACAAACCCGAGTCTCATGGTCTATTTAGGAGCATCGAGGGCAAGTGAATCTCACATCCACATCCATTTATGCTCACGGTTGTGCAATTATCTCCAGAACTGTTGCAGAAATCTCCCTCTGTAAGTTTTGCACCATCTGGGATTCCCTCGCATACATATGTCATATAAAATCTTGTACAGTCAGACTTGCCTCAAGCTCGTTCACTCTGAAAATAGGTGAGGATGCAAACGGAAAATGTAACAGAAATCAAGAGGTGCATGACCAGCACCTCACTGCCCTGGACCACACAGAGTCCCCAGCGTCTTTGTACAGAAGATCTCACCTTTATTTATTAATTCAACTGCCTCTCATTTATTAACTGCCACACTGTCTTTAGACAGAAACACTTTACACTACTACTCCTCTAATATCGGTTATTATTAAAATAAACCGGTTGCGTCTTTGTTTATCAACTGGCTCACTGTTAGTAAATCACCTGGTGAATTTCCACTCCACTTGTCACATTTTTGCGAATACCCCACTTAGTAAATCTGATTCTCAGCATTTCCCAATACAGTACAGTATAGCATATCAAATGTGCTACATCGTGACATCTATTGCAAAATGCAAGTCAACACAGATTCCAGTTATTCAGACCCACAATTCTCTGCACATCAAATACACATCCCATGAGTACACTTCCTGTACTTTTCCTGTAAGTTCAAAGTACTTACATTTCATCTTCTGGGTTATTACCCTTCCTCTTCAATTTCAACCGTTCCTCTGCCTCTTTGTAGAAGCGTAGAGCTTCTTCCTCATCCAGGTCAGAGTCTGACTCCTCCTCAGCCTCAGGCACAGCTACTCCAGACTGCTGTATCCATTGGGTGCGTGCACACATACACACACATTAGCAATCAATATAAAGTTAAACGTCGGCACTAGGGGTCATCTGAGGATGTTCTTCATGTATATTAATGTTGTTGAATAGTGTCCTCAGATAAGCCCTGGTGCCGATGTAGTATATTTATGTTGTTCTCTTACCTTTTCCTTCCTGTTTGAGACTTTGGACTTCTTTCCTTCTGCTTGCTTGCTTTCGGCCTTATTTTTCTCTCCACCAGCAAGTAGCTGGCGAAACTCTGGAGCGAGCCGAGCATCTACTGCACCTAGTTCATTGATGAGCTACAGGCAGGTATCAGAGACTCAGTAAGACATTTTTGCATTTTGTGATCAGCTTTGTAGGATGTGTGTCAGAAGATATTTAATAATCGTGTCTCTCATGGTGCTGGTTTGGAGTGTTAATACAATATCACAAATAAAAGATGCCGACCAATGTAACAAACACACGCTTTTGATAGTGTATATAGAGGGTAAAAGAGTTTGGTTGTTTAGTTGCAACAAACAGCAACTATTTTAACCCCTGTGAACCTGACCTGCTGAGTCTGAAGTATCTGTCTGATGCTCTTTATTCAATTCACATCAAAGTTGATATCAGCGTGGATTATTTGCAGATATTTACATGAAGAGAGCTCCACTGATGATTCCCAACACTTAACTCAGACTGACTGAACTCTGAGTTTAGCATTTCAAAGTTAATTAATTCAAAGTTCAGGGTTTGTTCTGAGTTTGCTAAACCTGCCTTTTGGTTTAAGCTCCAGGGCTCATAATCACACGTCACAAATCCTGCAAGAATCCTCTTGGACTCATAACTGAGCCTACAAATGTTGAAAGTTGTGTTTTCCTGTGCTTTTTTTTTTTAGTACCAAATCTAGGAGAAACTGTTCACCTTTTTTTTTTTTTGAGCATGGTCTAAACATCAGTGTGTGGACTTACATTTCTGTAGGTGAGCAGTCTTTCAATCACAGGGTGGTTATGAGCAGGTATCCGCTTTGCTTTCAGCACCAAGTAGAAGCTGATGTTTGTGCAGTAACTGTGGCAGGAGAAAAACATCATTCAGTGACAGAGCGTGACAGTTTGTCATGTGGGTCTACAATCCGATCACAACTTACTTCAGATAAAGTTGCTGCTTTGTCTTCAGGTAATCGGCACCCTTTAGGTAAAAAAACAAAACAAAACAAAAAAAGCACAGGATGAAAGATGTTCAGATTCACATCGTTGATTTTCATGATATTGATGAAATGTTCCTGTATACTCAAACACGTCTACACCAAGTGTTTTGCATATACACAAATACGTAAATGTGTGGTCTCACAATGTTGTCTGAACTTTAAGCCGGTTCACGACAAGGGGTTTGGTGGTTTTAGAATTAAGACTGTTTTCGTGACCACAGTCTAGCTGCTTATATACAGGTTATACCATAGCATATGGTACATGGTATAACCATAAAAGGAAAATTACCATTACTGGGCTTTCTTTAAGATCAGTTTTGATCTCTACTGGTCCCTTGAATGACTACATGCTTCATGCTCACAGTTCGTCTGCTTTTTGGGGCAGAGCGAGTAATGTCACAGCTTTTGTGAGTGTGCTTTTTTGTGTTTTAATCACAGGAAACAGCTGCCTGTAGTGGCTGAAAGCAACACCATGAGAGAAATGTAGCCAAGTGAGCTCACCTTTCCTGCAGGGATCTTTCCCTCCTTAACCATTTGCATGAGAGGCTGAAGCTCATTCTTGAGCTCGTTAAGCTGTACAAAGAAACAGGAATAAGTCACATCAATTGCACGTCGTTTGAAAATTTAAATGCTCTTTAAGTCTGAAGTTGTGTCCTTCCTATTTGTCTCGTACCTTTGCCTTGAAGTCCTGAATAAGCTCAAGCAGCTCTGGTGACTCTTTCTTCAAAAGCTTCATTTTTTCCTTCTGAGACATCTGCTTCAGGTCCTTCACAATCCTCTCCTCTTTTTCCACAGGCTTGCTTTCATCCTTCTCCACAGCAAATTCCTTCATTCAGGCAAAGACATAATTAGAATTAGAAGTTTCTGTCAGCATCATCATTAGGCCTACAAGAGAGTGTTAAATACCTGAAAAAAGTTCAAATCATAATCCTCCTCGCTCAGATTTGCAGCTAAACGTTTTTGGATGTTTTTAGCCTCCTCTTCTTCTTCTTGTTCCTCAGCCTCCAACTCTTCTTGTGATTTCCCTTCTGTAATAACAGTTATAGAAATGTTGCATAATAAAAGATAATGCAATAATCACACAATGCAATAATACGGCTGGAGATAAAAGGTTCTTACTTGTGGTCACATAATCTGAATCGTAGAACATTTTTTTCTTTCTGCCCCAGGCCATTTCATTAGGGAGCTCTGCAGCAGACAATGTAAACAAAGTGAGACAGGCTCAAAATGAAACAAGCATTAAAAAAAAAAAAAAAAGGTCATTATTTCTATTTACCATCCTCATTTCTCCCTTCTAAATCACTCTCCATATCTGTCCCCTCTTCCTCATTTTCTTCTTCCTCCCCTTCATCATCTTCCGACTCAGAAAGATCCAGGGGCATCACCTCCTCCTGTGAAATTCCGACAATCTCAGGTTTCTTCTCGGCTGTTCCTCTACATTTTTCACCTGCAGTTACTTTTAAACAAACACATAAGACATTACCTCATCGTCCACTTCCTCCTGGTCGCTCTCCATTTGAACACCTCGGGCGAGAAGTTTCTGCGGCAAAGACACCGGAGCACAAAGAAAGGTTACAGAACCCAACTGTTGCACTGCACACCTACCGAAGAACAACTAAAGAGGGGAACTTACTGCAATCTTCTCATCATGAAACTCATCGATCTTGTCTTTTGTGTATGTTGAGGATTTCTGAAAGAGAAAAGAGAAAACACCACTGAGAATGAAAACAGTTGTATCAAAGTCACCATATGAGATCACGATGGTCTTTATTTAGTTTATTCTTCACAGGTCACAAGGGTTTGGCTCAACATAGATATTACCGCTTTGCTGGTTACAGAAAACAACAGTTTAATCATTCAATCAGGCTTCAAATTTCAAATCTTGTTATTATTATTTGACAGCTATAATTTGAACTCTCTTCTTTTCAAAATAATACTCTGTCCCCCTTAACCCTTTCACCATTCATTTTTTCATGCCTAAAGATCCTGATTGAGGTTGTCATAATTCATGCATGACAGGGTTAAATAACAATAACTACAATGAAACACGTCATACATGTATAGTAACATTAAACGACCAGTGGGTGGCAGGGTATGGAGCGACACATCAGTCTCCAATGTAGTGGTTTATGTGCAAGTATACCATCAACACTGACACAAATACAAGAAAACCGCCTTTGAATAGGTGTCCACTGTAGTGACCACTATACGTGAAAGGGTTAAAGTCACACCAACTACCCTCCAGTTTAGGGGTTACCTTATCAGGGACAGGCACGTCCTTGTAGGCTTCAGGGTCGTCTTCATCATAGACCTCATCCTTATTTGGCCTCTGTCCGCGTTTTCCCCTGAACAGCAAAAGACAGATAACAGATAAAAACTAAAATTTCTGCTTAAATACCAGATTTATTTTTCCCGGATCACTGCAAACTTCACTAGCGCCAGCTCCCATCACAGCAGTGGGGTATAAATCATGCACCCGTAGGCTTATAAGTCAAGACTAACTAACTTATCTTATCTGGGTTTTAACAACACTACACGCTATTTGTGACCACACGAAAACCCAGAAAAACAGAGCAGAGACGCTGTAAAAACAAGCTAACACGCAGAAACATCTTAGCCAAACTCACCGTTTTGCTCGAACCATGATGAACCAGCTTCACACACAGCGGACAATAAACCACGTCTGTATGCGTATAAATGCAGATTAAAACTGAATATATCCACTTAAGTTAACTGCACTATTTTACACACTGGATACCATGTGCCACAAGAAACGTCCTTTTCCTCTTTAGCTTAAACGGCAATCTGAGAGGAAACCTATCGCCCCCTGCTGTCCCGGAGGATTTCTACAAACTGTGCGGAGAGTTATCTGACCATTCATCTGTATATGTGTGTATTTATTCTTTGAAAAATTGCCCCCCCACCATCGCATAATAAAATAAAATATTTGCCTTTTTAGCTGTTATATTTTCCAAGCTTTTTTTTTTTTAACTTCACAAGCTTTATGAATTAAGTTGAAGTAAGCTGAGCATGTATTTTTATACTTACAGCCACTTTTTGTTAGTCTTACAGTAATGTAAGACTGGGTTTCTGCTGCCTGAGGTATTCACTGAGCACGCGGTCTGTTGGGGCCATCTTCCTGATGTATTCTTGGATGTTTGTTGTCTCATCCTCCACTGTGGTACTGACACTCATGGGTCAATACATGAGTGGGGCAATACATGAGTGGGGCACAGAAAGGAATTGGCAAGAATATCAGAGACGCAAAATACCAGCTACTGGAGACCGAGCAGTCAGCCGAGACTGCAAGACTAGGCTGACCAACCTGTGCACTGCCTGGATTGATTACAAGAAGGCCTATGACTCAATGCCCCACACCTGGATTATGGAATGCCTAGACCTATACAAGATCAACAGGACCCTAAGAGCCTTCATCAGGAACTCAATGGGACTGGCTACGGATACCGACTACAGAATGGAGCAGTTGTCAGCCACCTCCTGTAAATGGATGACATCAAGCTGTATGCCAAGCATGAACGAGACATTGATTCACTGATCCACACCACCAGGATAAACAGCAATGACATCGGAATGTCGTTCGGACTGGAGAAATGTAGTCGGATGATAACAAAGAGAGGGAAGGTAGTCAGAACTGAGGGGATCGAACTACCAGAAGTCAACATTGCAGACATTGAGGACAGCTACAAGTACCTGGGGATCCCACAGTGAAATGGGAACCATGAAGAGGCCGCTAGGAAAGCTGTAACCACCAAGTACCCGCAGAGAGTCAGGCACGTCCTGAGGAGTCAGCTGAACGGTAAGAACAAGATCCGGGCTAGAACCCCTGCACCTCTGACAGCACAGAGGCACTAATTGTGGCAGCACAGGAACAAGCTCTGAGTACAAGATCCATAGGGGCTGGGGTCTACCACACCAGGCAAGACCCCAGGTGCAGGCTGTGTAAAGATGCCCCTAAGACAATCCAGCACATAACAGC
>VUQG01028347.1:0-21450 GCA_015106755.1 Etia nguti | reverse complement strand
TATACAAGTATACAAATATGTAAGCACATTTTAACAAATATCATCAAACTGAGTAACTGAGTCTGTGTAGAAATAGCCTCTGTGACTAATATATTATTTTTATGTACGTTTTACTATTCAAGTGTTGTTGTTTCCAGCCTTGTGGTCCAGCACTCCAAAGGGTCACAAGATAAATCTCAGAGATCACGAGGTGATTAATGGGTGAGAACATTAAATTTTGGGACCTTATCTAATCCTTGCTCTTTGCTTTAGTGGAGATTTTTCTATTTTTTGGACTTTTAAAAGGTTATTTGAAGAAAAGTTTCTCAAAAGTTCTGATAAAATGCTAACAATTTTATGTCTGTCTTTTTGTATGAGATCAAACCCAAACCAGCCGATAATAATGTGCTAAATCTGAACTGTAGCCATTAACAAAAATGGATCAATTCATCCATTTAACTACCAATTACTTATCTAGCCCTGAGACACAAAGGTAGTTGGAATATTCAGGTTTCCCCTGGGTATTCCAACTACCTCCCTGTTACAACCCGGCTCAAAAGCCGCAACATAAATATGGAGACGGACACCAGAATGTCAGTGAGAAGAGGTTTTATCTCAAAATGCATAGCAGGTTGGCTAAAATGACTGGTACCACCAAGGCAAAGACTAGTGAGCCTCCCTGAAAGCCTGCCTCAGGTATGCTTTTATCCACACCTGACTAGGTGTGGCCAATTAACAAGAGCTGAACACACTGAAGACATTAGGGGCTGCAGAGGGGCATAACACTGCAGCACCCTGTTTTCTGTTACCTGTTTGGACACTCTCCCTCATGCTGACTCAAAGTGCAACTCATTCCAGCCTATCCAACAATTCAAACCTGTGGCTATTTATTTTGTGACCTGTACTATGCTGGGTGGAGCAGGGTGCTTTCGGCAATATTGATTTTGTGTGTACATATATGATGATAATCCGCCCGGCTTGAGAAAAATGCATATGGGGACAACTACCTGCCTGAGGTGTCGGACTGAAACTGGGGGTAGAAACCCACTGAGTTATTTCCCTTCAAAAAGTATGAAAAACAAGAAGAAAAAAAAAACACTTGTTGCTCAGAGCTGGCAGATATGCAGTTATGTGTATTACTGCCCTTAATTTGACATTTCATTAGAAAAGCAGCTGCACAAATCACATAACCTTTATTTATCCACAAAAGCATTCACCTTTTGGCCAACAACCTGCTCAACATTCATAAATACACACATTCACAGCTCAGTAGTCACTGAAAGAGAAGAGAGCTTTTCCTCATTAGCATCTCAAATTCTGGCCACAAGCCCAGTTTCTGAATCTCACAGCCAGAGCTACAGTCCTGTGCAATAGTCCTGAGTTACTCCTCATTTCATTTTGATTCTAAAGACTCAGACTTTCTTGTAATTTTTTTAAAGTGAACAATGTTTCTCCAGCCTTTCTGTCTGTCTGTCAACACCTTTCTTTGGACATTGGCTGCTTATTCAATCCAGTCCTTTACCTTTACCTTACTTTACCTTTTTTAGAGGAATATACATTTTTGTTTCCTGAACCACTTAACAATGATCTATGAGTCAAGGACAAAAAGGATCCCAAACTCATGGGATAAACAGGTGTTGTGTCTACACATCAGGCATTGCATGAAGAACCAGTTTAAATCATATACTTAGGCACAGCCTGTTGCAAAAACTATCGACAGCGATCAAGAGTATCTGAAAGATCCAGCAACAATCTGCCACAGGACCTGAGAGATGCATCTGGCCCTCAGATCCATCTGCTGTTTACTGAAGTTTCATCAGGAATGGTTTCAGTGGAAGGGCGGCTGTCAAGAAGCCAAATACCTAGTACCATCAGGTTTTGATCCACCATGCAATATCAACTTGATCTTAAACAAACTGCCAGTCATGGATACCTACACAGAAAAACACACAATTGAACACTAACAGTCATGGATTGTCCTCCCCAGAGTCTGGATCTCATCATTATTAAAGCAGTGTGGGATTATCTTGACAGAGAATGGAATAAAAGGCAGCCAGCACTTGGAGGATGTCCTTCAGGACTTTGAATGTCCTTCAGGAATCCTGGAGAATTATTTCTGAAGAAAGAAAGCTGCCTAACTGAGTTCAGGCTGTGTTAACGAATAGTAGTCATACCAAATATCAACTTTCAAGCTTGTTAGAATTGTACAAACTCTGTTTTAACTTCGTATATTGTATTTCCATGCATGTTTGAACATGTTTCAATAAATCATTGCACCTATTTCCTATTTCCCAAAAATATTGTTTTTTACACACAGATTTCCCTTTGATTTTGAGAATTTTATGTGTTATAGCTTCTTTCTGTTTGCTGAAAGCATATTTACAAATCGCATTTGATTGGTGTCAGGCTAGTATGCATCAAACTATACTACTGAAGCCAAAAAGTTTCTTAGAGCTTTTAAAGTCTTGTCTTGCCCTGAGGTTACTCTGGTAACAGCCTCTGTAATGTGACTGATGCTACTAAGCTCACTTGAATCCTTATGTGTGCAGCAGGGTGAGGTACACTACATTCAACTGACTGTGATGTCTGTGAAAACAAAACCCAAAAAGAAAAGTGCAGCAAGGTGAAACAAATGTATCTGTCTGGTTAAGTGATGTGATGGGAGTCCATTTATTGTTCTTGTAACCAAATTCAAGGAAATAAGAACAGAATAGAGTGAAAATTGATTCAACATTAAACAGAAATAATGTAAGTTGAAACTTGAATGTGTTTTATCCACTTCTATCCACCAGGTAAAAAATACAAAGTATATCATTTAAATTACAGGCTGAAATAAACTGTATGGACCAGCTACACACAGCACCTAGAGAAGCTGCTCAGGCATGGAAGCATATGCTATGAGAAGTGTGTGGTGCACATGTGTGCTGATGTTAATGCCACGAGAAGTCTGGAACTCTACAGTTATTCAGTCAGCAAACCATATAGTGGAGTCCACATAGTGTAAGTAAGCACTTCGTGTGGGTCAGGTATAAAATTTTGATAATTACCAGGGCGGGGTTTTGTTGTTGTTTTTTGGATATTTACTCCCCATACTGCACATATTCAATTTTTTAGGGTTATTTACTATTCCTAACATTTCCTCAGCCAGCAAAGAGTGCAGAAAGGTGAATATGTCCAGCCATAGGGCAGCAAGATGACTTTAAGCAAAGGAAAGACAGACAGAACTGCCATGTTTTATTCATTTCATTAATCTCATCAGTGTAGTGAAAAGCTGAATCACTCATTAAGATGGTTGGCAAGCACATAAACAGCAACATGTATACATGCTCAGAAATGCGAAAAAGAAAGAATAGAGTCAAGCGCCATTAGAACTGGATACAGTTTAGAAACCTGTGTTTATAAGAAGAGTGCATTTTGAAATATACCTATACAGCCTCCCAAGTCAACAAAAGTACCTTGAGCTGTCTAACGTTCCACCATAATTACAGATCTAATTATGCTAATAGTCTACAAACAAAGCTAAACAAGACATTAATTAGTAAGCCCTTTCACAGCAACATACCTTTAAATAACACGTCTGGCAGTGGTGCACTGAAAGTACATCTTTTTAGCAACAGTTGTGTAGTTCATAGCTCTTAGAAAACAAACTGTGGTCAGTGACCATTCACAAGAAAGAAGAAAGACACCTGAAAAGGGCAAAGAGTCTTTTCAAGCGGTTTCAGAATTTAGATTAAAAATAGGGTCAGGTTTTTTAGACGCTTTGGCCTTTTTAAAAAAAATTAAATACGAGAATGCTGAATGCTGTCTTTTTTTATCTAGATTTGTGGCCTCGTTGCATATAACTTGTGTTTTATGTCTTTCTGAACAGTAAAGCATCTCCTTCTGATGCATCGCTACACGTACCCACGCAGTTGTTGGCATTCACCATTTGTGCAAATTCTCATTCAGAGAAAAAAAGCACGACAAAGTAATGAAAGTATTGTACTTTGAGCCATAGATCAACATGCCATGTAATAATGAGAATTTCTCTCTGCTGTTCTTATGAGATGTGAAATGACACGATGCATCATTAATCAGTATATCGCAAGAAAATGCAATCGTGCCTTGAGACAGTTAAATGACTGTTGCTGTTATGAGTAGTGCTAACTGGGAAAACACTACCGTGTCTGTTTCCTGGGATTGCGTCAGGTGTTGAAACCGGAGCAAAGCGTGTGTGTGCGTGTGTGCGTCTGAGTGTGTGAAGAGTACAATACAATACAGCTTTTATTGGATGTGTCTGCCCATTGTCTGCAGCCACTAACAGCGTGTGTTATGTATGAAATCCACCCATTTAGTCTTTGCACGTTATGTGAGCAGGTGCAAAATCAAAACTCAAGCTTTAGCTGAGGCTTTAAGACCCAATTACGATATTCAATATTTAATGTAGTGCAGTCTTGCTTTTGTATCTGTGTGGAAAACAGGAGACAACAATAAAGGTGAAGTGGAGGCAGAGAAAGTGATGACTGGACAAAATGTTTGCTTGCTGAAGTGAATTTGCACACTTTATTCCATTTTGTAGCCAGCAGCTGCTAAATGCAATTCAGCCTTTCTGTTCACTGTTAATGACATCAGAGACCACAGGCAACTTAGTTGGTTGGCAGCTTGGTAAACGAGGATTTGAACTGAAAACTCTGGGAAGCAAAAGGACAGATAAAAAGTAACTTTCGTGTCTCATCCAAGATCTGCAATCCGAAAAAGAAAAAAAAATGCATGAGCAGGCAATCATCTCCATATCTGCCTCCAAGTCATTTTCATATTTCGTGGTTGATTATTTGTTCTTGTTATATAGGCACTCAGGCCGACTGCTGTGATCTGATTCTAGATCTGTACAAATTCATTACTCATCTTGGTTCTGTTTAATAAAAGCCACAGGCATGTCACGGGAAAAAAAAACATGTTCGAAAACCGATTTTATGATGAAAGTTTTGTTTGAAATTGAGATAATCTGCTATTTGTCGATCCTGACACCTGCTATTAAAAACTGAATGCTAGCATAAAAATGTAGACTTTAAAGTCTCGAAACTACAAAAGGAAAAGAGTTTTACAGTCAAGACCCTGCACTTTAAAGGGGCCTTTGAAGATTAAGTTGTGGTGATATTTTTCCTCATTTTCATTTTCTTTTAAATTGATACTGCGTTATAAACAGACCTCCCCAAACACATCTTAAACTTGGCACTTCAAAATCAATGCAGAGGTGGCGATACTTTGACTTGCACTACTAGTAAGAGAATTCACAAGACAAGATATATATGTATATCCTTAGGAGTCAAAGGAAAAAGCTCACAAACAAAAACACCTTTTTTGCAGCATAGTCGGGGATGATAGTGATTTGAAGGACTTTAGCATCACTTCTGCGACAGATGTTAACATAATAACAGACTGAGAGATCGGCTGGAACCTCTGGTCACTATAGAAAAATCTGTATTCCCCGTCTGGTTGATGAGTGGTTGCCACCAGTTGCAAAGGGATGTTAGTCACAAAGAGTGTGCTTCACCAAAAACCTACTTATAATTTCTTTGGTTACTAGCAGGTTGCAGTGGTTGTCTGTACTTAGCATAGAAGACGCCAACACTGATCAACTGTTTGTTGAGCTGTAGTGAAGCTGCGGAAAGTGGGACACAAACCGTAAATGGAGATCGTTGCACCCTTTGAAATGTTTTCATTTCAGCAGTAAGGGCTACAGTGTGCACTGCACGTTTCACAGTTTCACTACTGCTCAGCAAGGGTCTGCAGACAAGTTGGTGCCTTCCATGCAAACTATGGGTGATCATTTCAACCTGCTACTTACTAAAGTAATTGCAAGGAGGATTTTGGTGCAGCAGTGTGTACCTCTTTGTAACCATTTTTCACCTACCAACCACTAGCTAGCCATTTGGGGAATACACATTTTTTATAGTGATCTGCATATGGTTGCCCGGAGTGTTGCTGACCGACTGGTCTCTTGGTCTATGTGACTGGGGCATTAGCAATCGATTTCACAGACAACTAGCAATCCCCAGCAACCACTTGCTGACCTGCCAAGGAATATAACTTTTCTCTACCTTTCTATGGTTTCCAAGGGATTGCTAAGCAGTCGCTAGCCCTGAGTGATTGAAGCCTTTGATAAATGTAAAGGGCAATTATGAAATAACTTTTTATCTGTATAGTGAAGCTGTCATAGTTATACACAAGTAATATAACTATTCATATTATGAAATGGCTGCGGATGTTTTGACCGACTTTCTTCCTGACAGCTAAGAAGCTACTGGTTGTATTGGCAGCCATTTTTGAAGTCTGCTTCATGGGACTTCTTCACCATTATATGTGTGATTGTCCGTAATATTCAGAATTCCAATAAATATTAACATACCTACTTACTTTAAAATTAAAATCCTTCTCTACACAAGAGGGATTAAGATTACAGCATGTCAGGGCTGTATCTGTTATCCTACTATTTTCATGATATGAGATAAAATCAGAAAAATTGTGAACACCACAGTGAGCTTGGTGTCAGATAAACCCCTGAAATCCATGTTTCACTGCTTTGCTAGTGAAGCAAGTTCGTTGTCTAATACAAACACAAAGCAATACATGAAATCAGCGAGGTGAAACTAATGCAAGAATGCCAACTGGCTAAATGCTTTGATGGATGCCTTCATAGACCAGCGTGCTGGGCAGATTTTCTACATGCAGTGATTGATGGCAACACAGCTGACAGACAGACTAATGATGTGAACAAGCTCCTTAATTAAACATCAATTTGCAACACATATTCAATTCCCTCCGTCTAAACTCTCAACAGCTAACAAGTATTTTACTCTAGCTTTCTTTTCTTCTCAACCACCACCTGACGCCCCCATCAGCCTTTCTTTTTCTGTAGGCAAATTGGCTTATAAAAATATATGAGAAGGAAATTTATTTATGAGCCCTGGAATGATGCAAGCTAAGTTCAGATGTTCATGAATACATTTACATAAAGGTTGTTTAATTAGCTTTTCTCTCATTTATCAAAGGTGTCTCAAAAACATCATGAAGATGACAGCATAGGGTGATGCTGCCCACACATACCATAATTCAGAGACATTTATGATTCAATATTGTTAAAATATACAACTACCACTCTGCTTAAATGTGTTTCTTGCTCATATTTCTTAACATACAAAAACCATGCAAACCATATTTGACTGGCTTAGATCTTTGAGGCTAATCTACCAAAGAAGACACGGCTAATCAATAAGAAAGAAGAGCAAATGAGCATCAGACAGAGATCTGCTCTACATGATTTGAAAACAGAGCACTGAAGCCAAGGCTTATGTCAATACACTGCTGCACAAATACCAGTCAGTGGGTTCAAGCCCGAGTGCAAGTATGTGTCTGTGTTTGTACAATTACATCTAAGAGTGTGTGCGCCTGTGTGAATGTGTTTGTTTCATAACTGGTGCCTCGTGTGTGGGATCAGAGCTTGATGTCAAATGTTATTTTAATATCATCCAGCTGTGGACTATACATGTCTGTGTAGACTCTTTTCAAATGTACTGTATTGATCCAACCACGAATATAGAAGATGTATAGATAGAAATTTATATCTGTTTAAATGTTATCAATACAAAACAGATAGAATACGAGATAAAGGACTTGGTTAGAAGTCCCATCACCCAGCTGGCTTTAGGGTGGATGACTAGATGCAAAAGTTCCTAAAAAAAGACATTTCAACCTCACTACAGTTTGGGAAGCATTCTAATAGCTGAAGTTGCAAATTTACTTATTAATAATTGCGCCTTTATTCTTGCAGCAATGCTGACATTTTTAGAAGTCAATTACCTGATCAGAGTTTACTCGAGCAGCAACCTGTGTCAGTGAAAGAGTGAGCGTGACGTCAAGCATGAAGTTACATGAACTGCACTTCTTGGAAGAACAAGCCAGAGACTGGCTCCAAAAACAAGTAAATCCCCAAAGACCTCAATGTTAAAAAAAATTTTTTTGTTGTTGGTGGTAGTGGGTTTTTTTTTATTGCAGCAAATTGGCTCTTAATGCTTAAAATGTGTTAAGGTTTTTTTTAGGAGTCAGGCATCTGACTGACAGGTGGGTTCCAACGTCGGTGGCCTTCAATTCCACTAGTTTTTGGAGCCTATCCCAGCTACCATAGGGTGAGAGGCGGGGTATACCTTGGACAGGTCGCCAGTCTGTCGCCAGTCTGTCGCAGGGTTAACACAATTCACACTTATGGGCAAATTGGAATCACTAGTTAACCTAACCCTACTAACTACATGTCTTTGGACTGTGGGAGGAAGGCGGAGAACCCGAAGAAGAATCCATGCAAACACAGGAAAAACATGCAAACTCCACACAGAAAGGCCCTGGCCAGACGGTGGATTTGAATTCAGGCAACAGTGCTAACCACGCCACCGTACTACTAGGATGCCGGGACCTGACAAGGGGACTGTGCCGCACTGGAGTAAGGCAGCAGGAAAGCTACACAGCTACACTTTAAATAAACGTTCACTTGTCTGGCAACGCTGTGTGCGTCAGGCACTTTTCTGTTACACTCAGCATTTGAAGCTTGAATATTACTGTTGCCCTTAGGTAATATTGTGATGAGGTGAACAAGAAAATTCAAGTTGCTCGAACTCTTGTTAAGTAAAGTCTTCAACAACAGACACAAGTTAAGAAAACTCAAAAAAATCAAAACAAAAAATGTTGTTTTCTTTTTTTTTTCTCAACTTTTTCTTTTAACAGTATCTTTTTTATCCAATGAGGAAACACAGTAGAAATTAGATGAAGTACACGAAAACCTTTGTGTTCCTTACACTGCTTGTGTGCGTCAGCTCGATTAGCCATCTTCTTACAAATGTCACAGATTTGCCTGTTCTCGGTAATTGACTTGCTAAACTCAATGTCACTGTTACTGTTACTGGCAGAAATAACACCAAAGCTCAAATGAGCAGGTATTTATTAGATATGTGGCATTATGATCCTGCTGCTGCTCCTATTCTCATCTTTCAGCTACTTTCCCCTCTCTCTTCCCAGACCTGCTGTCAGACTGCAGTGAGAGTGTTGTCTGTTTTATAAAGAGCAATTCGTAGCAGAGCACCCTTTTTCATGAATAATGTGATGCCACTGACATATGTGGCTAATATATATTACACTCTACATTATTGCTGGTATATATTACTGCTGATGGTACACACAGCTAATATAAATTATTCATTGGTCATTATTCATATCTTGCTGAATCACTGTCCTGGCATAACTTGGCTATGCACGCTAGCCCTTCCTCTCTTTCCTCAACTTTTTAAATTTCCTTTCCTTCTTTTGATCTCTCTCCTGCACAGCTTTCACTTAACATATAAAAATAATTTTAAAGTTTTTTTTTTTTGTTGAAGGGATGTGTGCTTCATGTCACCGGACCTCCTCCCTTCCCACCCTCAAACAAGCACATTTGTAAACATGCTAACAAACACAGAAAGGGGAAAGCTAAGTGGCGGCAGGGAAAGAGCACAGTAAAGCTAGCGAGACAGGAGAGAAAATGTATCAAACAAAACAGAAGGATCAGGGTGGGGGGGTGGGGGTAGCTTTAAACGACAAATGCATTGAATATAATACACGCACACACACACACACTTGCTGTTAGTCTTCATATTTACAGTGTTGGCATTTTTTAGCCTCACACAATCAGGAACAAGTTTGCTGTTGAATCTGGATCAGTAATATGATTAGGTGCATTTGATTTAGCTGGGTGACATTAGCCCTATTAAAACTTTTCAGTTTTCCAAGAGCTGCATAGGGGGAAAAAAAAAACAGTTTTAAAAATCTGGGCCTAATTTTTATAGTGCTGGCCTTTATTCTTATCAGGTGTGTAAGCAACTACTGAAGAATTGAGAGTGTGACAATGTCACAAAACATTGAGAAATGATGGGCAAAAAATACAGAAAAATGGTTGCTGTAAAATTAAATTGCTGATGGTCATATACTCACCATCATTATAAACAGTATGACATTTTCCATATTAATACATAGATTGGTTAGGTAGCAAACAAGTAGGCAGGTTAAAAGTGAGAGAGAATCTCAGACTTCTACTTGTCTGGAGAAATATAACTAAATGAATGATAACATTGTAACATAGCTGCTTTATGTGTTTGCTTTCACATTGCAACAATTTGAAATATGATCAGTACATTTCTATTAAGAGCTTTTGGGGCTTTTATTGGCTTTTAAGTTGGCTGTAGTTAAACCATTACTTAAAAACCTTTGGTCTCGATTTCCAGATCTTATTTCCAATTTTCCTGTTAATTCAAAAAAATCTCAAGACACTAGCTCAGTTATCATCCGCGGAGGAATGATTTATTTGAATACTTTCAGATGTAGACCTCTCGCTACATCATTCAATAAATTTAAATACAGAGACAGAAACATACTTTTAAATGTCTTAAAGGAAATGCACAATACTGGTTTGATTACCATTTATTTGTGGATGTGAACAGGAAGTCTTCTTCATATTTGAATGTCAGGGAGTTCCACTGAGTTCTGTGCTGGACCAATACTATTTCTATCATACTTGTTTCTCTTGGGTCATATCATTAGAAAAGACTCTATATATGTTCATTCCTATTAGATGATACTCACTTTTTATCTATTGAGCCAGATAACACTAGTTCAACTACGGGTCTGGCTTAAAGACATAAAGACCCAGATCGCCTATGACTTTCTTCCCCTAAATTCATATAAAAATAAGATTATTATATTTGGGCCTAACATCATAGAAACATGTTATCTAACCAGATACTTACTCAAGATGACACCGTACTCCAGTAACACTATAAGCAATCTTTGAGTCATTTTTGAGTCCTTATGTAAACACACTAAACAAATATTTAGGACTGTTTTGCAAAACAATGTTAAAATTAGACACACACTGTCTCAGAGATCATGAAGAAAAAGGAGAAAATGCATTTATTACTTCTAGTCTTGACTATTGTAATTAATTATTATCTGCTTCTTTTAAAAGTTTCTAGAAAAGCTTCCAGTTAATTCTAAATACTGCAGTGACAGTACTGCCAGGAATGAGAAAGAGACATTTTTTCCCCAACATTAGTTTCTCTTCATCGGTTCCCTGTTAAATCCATTCATCCATCCATCCATTTTCTTCCGCCCATCCAATTCAGGATGCAATAGGATGAGAGGGTACACCCCAGAGAGGTTGCCAGTCTGTCCCTGTTAAATCCAAATCCTCACAAGCAGACTCTACAGTACTATATCGTCCCAGCTCAAGACTTTGTTCTAAGATAGCAGGCTTGCTTGTGCTTCCAAGAGTTTTTCAGAAGTAGAATGGGAAGCAGAGCTTTTAGCTCTCAGGTCTCTCTCCTGTGGAACCAGCCACCAGTTCCTATTCAAGAGACAGACACTCTTTTTACTTTTAAGATTAAACTTAAAACTTTCCTTTTTTGATAAAGCTCAGAGTTAGCAGCATCACATGGCCCTGAAGCATCCCTTTGTCATGCTGCTATAGGCTCAGGCTGCTGGGGGACTTCACATGATATACTCAGCATTTTTCCATTAGTCTTCTTTTTTTACTGCCAAGGTACCACTGCTGTATGTCTTTAAATTGTGTCTTCACTCCCATAGTTTGTGTTTTGTCTCCCTATGCTTTCTTTCCTTTTTCTTTTCTCTCATCCACCAACTGGTCACAGCAAATGACTGCCCCTCACTGAGCCTGGTTATGCTGGGGGTTCTAGTTTAAGAGGAAGTTTTTCCTTCCCATTGTTGCTTGTTGAGCATGTGATTGTTGGGGTTTCCTCTCTAATACTGGAGGGTTTACCACACAGTAAAAAGGCAACTGTTGCTGTGATTCGGCATAATATAAATAACTTGAATTGCATTATAACGTCATGTCAGTGTTGTCTTTATAGTTTATGTCCAAAGTGGTGGACAGCTCAACTCTGCATCTTTCCATTTTTTTCCATAGACAGACAACCATTCATGTTCACATTCACACCTATGGTCAGTTTAGAAGTGTCAATTAACCTAGTCTCATGCATGTTTTGGGGCTGTGGAGGAAGCCACAGTACTAAGAGACAAATCACGTAAACAAGGTAACAATGATCATACAAATACATTATATTTTATGTGCATACGCCTGCCTCCTAGCCACATTTTTTCATTAGTGTACTCTTTTTTTTCTTCCTCTACAATGAGATTTGGGTTTCATCAAGATGGATTACAATTTGTGTGAGGCTGTGATACAACAGCGGCAAATGTGCAGTTCACCTCTTATTTATCCAACGACAAAGTAGTGGCTATGATGGCACCTCACCCATACAGTTTCTCAGTAGAATCCAGGAACATGTTACAAGCATGCTCTCTATCGTAGGACTGCAAGTCATAAATCAGCCACCACATATGCATAAAGAGTGCATCACTTAGAACTATAGATAACCATGTCCTCTGCAAGAAAATGAAAAAGCATCATCTCACTGCAGCTAAATGACACTTCATCTCACCTACTGAAAACTAATGTTGGAAGGAATCATAAAGCACTGTCTGTTGCTGTCTGTGTCTCACAGTCTGCAATCTGTCTGTCTGTGCCTGTCTGTCTCTAATTGTCCATCAAGCTCTCCATCTGTGCTCATCTCCATACTTCAGTCTGCTCAGTCCTCAGGCCTTTTCACAGGGGAGGGAACAGTTTATTCAGCCTGTGAGCCTAATAACTCTCCTTCCCCATCGACCTCGTTAGGATATGGTCTATTTGTAGTGAGTGAACATGTGTTTGTACGCAAGTGTAAATGTGTGCATGCTGGGCTAAGTCAGGATCTCATTAACTTCTGGAATGGTACTGTGCTTCTCCCACAGACAGACCCATGCACACATCGGTAGTGTTGGATGAAGGCTCTGTATCTTCAAAAGCATGACTTTTGTACTGAGTAAGAAAAGCATTCATGCATTCAGGAAACAAGGGCATCAAACTAGCCAAGGAGCCTTTAGAAGATAAATTCCTCATCAACAATACTCTATAAAGTATTAATTATTCATGTTAAACTGAGGAAATATAAAGCTGTGTGTGTGGTGTGTGCAAGCATTTGATAATCCTCTGTGTTTGCCTATTAAGTAGGAAGGAAGTTAGAGCATAACCTTCATTAGGCAGCTGTAAAAGAAGCTACAGCATTATGGTAATTTTGCTAATCAGGAAAACGGGCAAGAGATGAAACTATTATTGTTTTTGTTTTTTTTCCCTCACAGAGTTTGTACTATACATGCATCCTTTACAGGCTCCTTCTCACCTGGATATGACCTCATGTTTAAATAAGTTACAATTATTTTTTAAAGTTGTTTTAGATACTGAGTCATAAACTTCCAATATATCAATATTTCTTATAATCAGAATCTTTTCCAGGTGTAATGCGAGGCAGAAGGAACTCCAGGAAATCAGAATATTTTATAAATTCAGATAAGTTCTCCATTTATTGCGCATTTATATAATTAAAAATTGGTTCTAATAATTTACCTGGTGTGTATTCATTGAATTGTGTGTTGCTTTGTAGGGTTTTAACTACCTGCATTTGCACAGCGGGCTTTGCCCTCATTTAATAGAGATAAAACATCTCTGAATGAGTTTTAGTGGACCCATTAAAAACAGCATGCATGCAACTATAAATTCACGTAAAATAATAATAAGCTAATATAAGGAATGAAAGTAGAAACTACACAGCTGCATAAAATATATATTACATATTGCTTTGCAAATAAATATTACATAGACTTAGATATTACTTTTATTTGCCATATTTACAGTGTAAAGGATACAGCCGATTAATTTTTTAGCCATACAAATTAGAATGAGAACAAGAGGCCGCAAGACAGTAAGAGTGTGCAGAGGAAAGGTGGACTCAGTTGAGAAAAAAAATAACATAATTTAAAACTGTGATGTTTATTATTGATTTGCAAAGGGGAAAAAATAATTTCAGACAGGACTCCTACAGGCAAAAGGATATTGTTATTTCCATTTCCAATAATTTATACTCGAAAGTATGGCTCTATTCTGGGACCTCCTCACTCTTCCACATGCTGAACCTGAAAGCCAGAGGCAGGGAGACCAGCAGCAGGAACCTGTATGGGCCCGGCTTGAGCAACACATGCATGACATTGATTAGGTCAGAAACAGCATGAACAGTACCTGGAGTAAAGATGGATTGCAAAATGGTTTGCAGACATGCAGAATCTGTAAGCAAGCTTGCCAATTAGACAGGTAGAAGGCTACTGCGCTTGGCCTGAACTTATGCTAGGCTTAGTAATTCAAAAACCCACACTGAGACAGCATTACTGATTTTCACCTTTTCAACTTTGACATAAAATAACACTTTAAACGTGGATTTTATAGAAGAGAAAGAAATGGCAGGTGCAAGAAATGGAAAGACGAACAGACAGACAAGTCGAGATAAAGAAGTTTGATGGCTGACAAAGTAGAGAAAGATAACAAATCGGCATCATTCCCTTGAGAGTGACACAAGTCAAAGCCCACTCAGACAGAAAAGCAAAGAAATCAGAAGTATAGAAATCAACAGGATAACAAATGTCCAACTGTCCACGGTGCACTTTAATTCTTCTGAGTGTACCTGAGGCTTATAGCTCTAGTCAACAACCACTGCTATGAACTAAATCTGATGGCGGCTGTGGACAGAGACGCTAGTGGTTAGGCTACCATATCTTGCTTTTTTAAACATTGTTTATGTTTTTGCCTATTTTAATGTGTGTGTTTCCATATGAAAGCAGTGAAATGCACTGGAATGTATGAAAACTTAAGAGATTCACCTCCAAGAGCATTACTGCATGTATGAAGAGAGGTAGATAGATTCGTTCTACAGATCTGCATTTTGTCATGTATTTTGTCTCAGTGTATGTGTATTTCAGCCTTCTTCACTATGGTGCCACATCACTCCAAATAGGTGAATATCCTGCTCAGATCCAGTTTACCTGGCAAGTCAGTTTGAAACAACAAATGGAACCAAATGCTAAACGCCAAATGGATTTTCTGGGTCATTGACACCGCTTGGTCCTGCTGTGTTTGGTCTAGCTTTAGCAGCTGTGACAAAATGGCATCTTTAGAAAGACGTGTGATGAGTGTGTCTACTTGCGCCAGAAACAGAAGAAGTAACACACATATACTAAGAAATGTTGCATTTTCCTTTATGATTATTTCTACAAGCAGTATGCATGGGAGTTTCCGGCCATGTAAGCGTGTAGTCTTATTTGTGAACTGGTGTCTGCCTAAGTCAGTTTGCCCTGAAGCATTAGTTTTACCTAAATGTATGCCTTCAACAGAGCACACTTTTATTCAAGCATCCGAGTTGTCGACTGATGTACTCATGAGCCATGTCTCAAAAAGAGGCTTTTTACTTTTCACTCAGCAGCCTGAGTGCCTTGGATTTCCCCTTTTTTGTGTGCTTACTATTCTCTTGATGAAAGATGAAATGATGAAAGCTGAAAGTTGTGGTAATGTACTCTAAATAAATCATTAAAATGCATTTATTGGACTGAAGAACAGATGTCTGGCTGGTCATAGTAGCTTTAACAGGAAATCACTGGATATCATGTAGCTACTACGATGCTACATATGTTTTTTTACATTATACAGTAGGCTGGGGATATTCCTATGAAAAACGCATTATCTTCATGTAACTCATTTTGTACTGACAAGAATAAAGGAAACAATATCTCCCAGGTTAAAATTAAGAGAGTAGAGAAAGAAAGAGAAAATGACACAAGAGTCATTTGGTGATGGGGATGGGGCTTCATTTTCTTTATTTGTCAATGGCCTCTTTGTGACAAAAGCCATTTTTCTTTTATGCAGCATAACACAGCAAACAAATGCTGCTTGGGTTATAATGTAACTGTGAACTACTCAAACTGTTCCACTGCACACTACTTCACTGCTAAACCTCAGAGGAATATGCTGTAATTTTTGCACACTCATTTGGAGCAAATAAATGTGCAGCAAAAAGACAAAATGCAAAGACAAAATGAGCACTTTTATAAAATATAATACAAAATACTTAAAGGATTTATTAGAACCATGCATATGACTTTAAAATATGGAAGACATATTTGGTTTACTTTGATTACACCAATATATAGAGCAAGTAATGGATAATAAATATTGATTGTAGATAACTGGACATGAATAATGAGTGTATTATATAATATTATTTTACAATATATTTCTAACTAACTAGGCAGCTTGAAAGAAAGGTAGATGAGAAATGTAAAAGTTAAGTCAGAGGTCAAATGCAACATGATATTTGGATGCAAACTATAATGTGATATTTGTAATCTGCATTTACCAGTATTATTTCCAACATTTTTCCAATAAATACAAGTGCAGTAGAATTTTAGGCACAGTTTTAAAGATAAAAATCATTTTATGAAAGTTTCACCTTATTTGACCTTGACAAAGAGGTCATAGGTCCAAAATCACGTGATATTTAAAATCGCCATATCATTCCCTATATGCATATATGTTCTCAATACAAAAAATTGCAGTAAGAAACATAGTTCTATATAGCTCTATATACCATTATTATCACTGTGACCTCCAGATCGATCTACTGACCCTGAAGGAGAGGTCAGAGGTCAAATGTGACATGATATTTTAAATCTTTATCTGGTACTTTCTATATGTTGACAATACACACCACACTTGGAAGAATCATAGTTTCTAAGTTACAAGGCTTTTTGTCCATTTTTAACTGTTAATCCATTAGTTGACCTTGAAGACTTTGGAGAATGTAAACTAAGTTTGAATGGACTGTTAACATGAGCCCACGCTACACCCCTACAAAGTTTTACCAGAATTCAAAAAAAAAAAAAAGAAAAAGAAAACTTTGAGCTGTTGTGTTTGCAGACACACACACACAAATGCAACCAAAAACATAACCTCCTTGGCAGAGGTAATTACACACTATTTCGGTGTCCATCATGGATTTTCAACCTTCTCTGATAATACACATAAATATGTGATGATGACTATTCTCACTCTCAATAAAAAAAAATAAACACCATCAAACACTGCAGGTCATCTCCCTATCCAATCTTTTAAGATTAGGAGGTTAAACCTCAAGTTCTTCAGACTCAGAAAAAAAACTGTTTAATTCCTGCATCCTTTTCCCAGACTTACCGTCTACCATTAATTTGCCCACTCCCATTTATCACATTTCCCATGTAACTTGAATATTTTATTATTCTATCTTTGTGACCGTTAGTGTAATTTGTTTCCTACTGCATTTTTCAGTTTCTCTAACTGTTAATTTTCTGTTGACATCATCTGACTGCCCCCCCACTCCCAGCCCAATCACGTGCAATAATCACATCCATTTCCACATCCTCCCATCAGCTGTCTCACAACAGTGACCTTGAGCAGCAGGCTGCTGATTGGCTTCTGTGTTGATGATTTGGAGGTCACAAACCCCAGCACTTGGAATTAATGGACTCTGCTTCATGACTACAGGGCCCTCGACACATAGACGCCCACATACACAGATGCCACGGATAGTAATAGACGGTCAATGGGAGTCACAGCCCTTACAAACCTAATTATGTGAGCCAATGGCAGGCATCAGCCAGGAAGTAGTCGCTATGACACACACATAAACATACAGACCCGATCACGGCAGCACAGAGGTATACCTACAGGTCATGTCCACTGGCATTGCTAACTCTTCTAAAAAGTATGACACTTTTTTATCTAGCCAGTGACAGGTGTAGGCACTGAAAAAGTGCACACACAGCACCATCTGGATCACGTGCACATGAATGCAAAGACAGCACAAGACACAAATCAGCTGTAGTGTTGGGTCCTATGTAAAATAACAAGCTGCAGACGATTTGGACTAGGACTGAAAAATGCAGGTCAAACCATCATAAATCATATAAAAGCAATGCAAAAATCCAAAAAATGACACCAAGAGGTGCTTATTACAGAACAAATACACATATATATCCTATGCACAAACACACAAAACAAAACGCACCGAAGAGAGTCTGCCACATTTACAAGCACATACTCCAACAACTATTTAATTTCCCTTCAAGCTTCGAGTACACAAACAGTTGTTCTTGTTGAGCTATATTGCTTCTTAAATCCCAACAGCTAATTTGATCTGGGGTTTAAGGTTACTTATTACAGCCAGCAGCGCACTGCACAATATATATATACACTAATTAGAAGACAGTATTTGTCTCTGTTGACAGACTTTCAGAGCTATGATGTTCTAATGAAGATTTATTCAATCTAATGTGATGTGGCAGGCATAATATGAAAAGCCGGGCCTGCTTTTAGGATGAACTGGTTTCCCTGAAAATTGTCAACCGGGGGTGGCTAGTTATTGTTTTACATTGCACCAAAATAAGAAGAATGACACTGGTTATGATGCAAGGAGGTAGCCGATGCGTTGCGGGGATAAAGGAAGACCAATTATAGCTGACCTTCTGCTACACTTCTCAGAAAGTAAAAGTTACGAGCTCGTATAGATCTGTAGAATTACAGCTAAACAAAACAATCTGTTATACTCTCAAGTGTAAAACTCCAAAGTACCTTGGAGCATTTTCATCTCTCTTTGGATCTGTAGTCAAATAACAATTCACACAATTAATCTTTATTGATTCTTTTTTTTCCCCAAATGGTTGATAGTAACTGAAATAATGGAAGAAGTCAAATGTAGTCTTACCTGTGCATTTCTTCAGGCTGCCAGGCCGTTTACCATGCATTCCCAGTTTACAGTTAAAGTTTTCCTCCCAGAATTCAGCAAACCAAACATTTCTTCTGTTGTTGGACAGCGAACGGCTACGAAAATACCGGTCAAATGCTGTGTAAAAGACAGACAGGGCAAAGGTTAAAAAGTATGAAAAGGGGTTATTTTTTATTATTATTTTTCTTTTTGAAACTCTACTGAATACATCTCCCTATTTATTTTGTTTAGAAGAGCTGGTTTTGACACTTTCAACCCAGATATTGTTAAATGGTGTAATAGGAGAGGGCACCGGTGCTTCAGGGGTTATTGGCTTCATTTCTACTGAACCTGTCTGTACTAGAAAATTAGGTGTTCAGCACAATGTAATACATTTTGACACATAAATGTGTAGGTTATGAATAGCCCATGTATGGTATGACTGAAAAGCCATTTTGGTTGCGCCGGTCAGTATTGGAGCTCCTATCAAATGCTGACGCAAAGACAAAGGCGGGCAAACATTTTAAAATAAGCTTCCACAATAGATTGGATACTTGTCCATTTTAATAACAAGAGAAGAGGAACTAAAAGAGAGGAACACGTTTCTCCACTCATAGGAATGAAATACCTGTCAGCAAGTGGCAAGCTGGAATAAAGATATGGGCAAAGGAAAAGAGACGTGCAGATTAGAAAAAACTCTCTTGTACTACTTTCTTCATACCATAATTAAATGTGAAAGAAGCTTTTTAAGTTATATGACATGCAAATATGCATGTCATAGAACTTAAATGCGTGGCATTTTATCTGCCACATGAATCCTTTAACAATTCATCAGCTCATCTGCTATCTTTCTAGGTTTACGTGCAGGGTTAGAGTTTCATTTTAGCCATAAGCTACAGCAAAACTTTTACAAACGAGAGGATTTTAGCTTTGACGTGAACTCTCTGATATATATTTGAGAAATGTAGGTTGTTGGTTAATGGATTTTTTCTTTTTTGGATCTTCCAAATATGCTAAAATTCAGTACTGTGCTAAAAGCCTCGAGCCACCCCTCATTTCCTACATTTTGCTAGGAAAATAATAACTCAGTGCAGTGATTTATTTAAAAAAAGATATGCAAAAAAAACTTAGAAATACAGCATATAAGGCAAAAAAAGAGTTTGTACATGAGCTTAAAAGTCAGTATTTGGTATGACCACCTTTACTCTTTAACACAGCCTGAACTCTCTTAGCCAAGCTTTCTTGTAATTTCTTCAAGTAGTCTTCAGGAATAGTTCTTCAGGCTTCCTCAAGGACATTCAAAGCTCTTCTTGTTGTTGGGTGCCTTTTGTCCTGTGCTCTGTCTGATCGTCCAACATTGCTTCAATAATGTTGAGGTCCAGGCGCTGGGGAGGCCAATCCATGACTAATAGTGCTCAATTGTGTGTTCTTTCTGTCCAGGCATGCTTTTGCTGCACTGCCATGTGTTTGTGTTTGGGATCATTGCATTGTCATACTGAAAATTGCTGCCAGTCAGATGCTTTCCAGATGGTATTGCATGATAGATCAAAGTCTAATATCTGTGTTCATAATTTCATCAATTCTGACAAGATCTCCGACACCACTGGCTGAAACGCAGCCCCAAACCACAACAGAGCCTCCACCGTGTTTTATAGATGCTGTAGACATTCACTGTTGTACCTCTCTTCTCACCTCCTCCATGCACACTGACAAAGACTTGAACCAAAAATTTAAATTTGGATTCTTTACTCCATAAGACCTGTTGCCACTGACTTTGACTTTGATCATTGTATAATTTGGCAAACCTCAGATTCACAGTTTCCCTCCCTTAAGAATAGCTTTTTGACAGCCACTCTTCCACCGAGACCATTTCTAATGAGGCTTCAGTGAACAGTATCTGTCAGGTCCTGTGTCAGATCTTTATTGACTTTTCCCTGTTTCTGAAGGAGAAGATAGTTTTAAGCCTGACACATCTTCTTTTGTCTTCTTGTCTTGCAGAGTTTGCTGAAAATAGAGTGGACTGAACACGAGTGAAAAAGCAGCCAGTGTCCAAATAAAAACTCTGAAAGGCCTTTAGAAAATCTGGAGAACATCTGGCTCTTTGGAAGCAAAATTTAAAGAAATGAAGCATGGCTCAAGACTTTACACAGTACTTTAAAAGCAGTAGACTTTTCTCTAACCCAAATCCTATATCTAACCATAGATGACTTGTGACCAGGTGGTCTTTAAGAGCTTACCATCACCATTCATGTGAGTACCAGGGGCAGTTTTTAATGTTCCTTCACAAGTCTCCAAAAGTTGATTCTGTTCATCTGGACGTAGCGTTTTGTGTGGGAGAAACGTTTCGTCACTCATCCAAGTGACTTCTTCAGTCTCAGCTGACTGCAGGTTTCCCCAATCTTATAAACAGTACATTTGCATAATGACTGAAACCAGCCCACTGAAGGAACAATGGGCTGGGAGGTCAGTTCCTTAATCTTAATTATGCAAATTCTCATGACCATTGATCAACAACCACTGACCAAAACCCACTGATCAAAGACCACTGATCAATGGCCATGCAGCCATTCCCCAACTCTCTGTGAATGGTACTCATGGCCATTGATCAGTGGTCTTTGATCAGTGGGTTTTGGTCAGTGGTTGTTGATCAATGGTCATGAGAATTTGCATAATTAAGATTAAGGAACTGACCTCCCAGCCCATTGTTCCTTCAGTGGGCTGGTTTCAGTCATTATGCAAA
>VUQG01028340.1:0-49180 GCA_015106755.1 Etia nguti | reverse complement strand
CCTTTGTTTTCATACGCTCATGGCGGAAAAAGCGTGGCGCCGACGGAGAATGAGAAGGGCGAAAGTGGATCGTTGAATGAAACAGATGAACCAGAATTGGTTTGTAAAAATTGGTGCCAACTTCAGTGGTGTGGAACTGGTTTGGTTTTCGTCCGTCAGATACCCACCAAAGCACAATTTTTGGTAGAGCATGCAAGCGGGCCGAAAAAACCTGGGGCTGCACAGCGTCAACGCATTAGCGCCATCCAGCCCCACGCACGGGGCGATCTGCGTTAACTCGCTAACGGAGATTTGCCGCGTTAACGTGGTTATGGCGTTATATTATACATGGTTATGCTCAGGATATGTCTGCCCATTTCCACTGGAAATGCCTTTTGGTTAAACTGTCCGTAAGGAATTTGCAGTTGAACTGTAAAATTTTTATATAGCTTTAATGCACATAAAAAACAGCTGCTTGTTTAAGTGAAAATACATTGATGGGGTTTTTTTGCACTAATAAAGTTGTGGAATTGTAAAGTATTTTGTCTCGCGTCAATTATATCGTCAGTTATATCGTTATCGCAAGTTTTAAAATATATATCGTGATAAATATTTTTTGCCATATTGCCCTGCCCTAATTGCCAGCCTATTTTGAGTCAGTAAAAGCCAGTAATATAGAATAAGCAGAAGACAGTGGATGGACAGACTTCACTCAAAGATTTATTATTGCAAGGACAGTGATTAAAATAAGAATCCAAAGTTTTGCCTGCTTTTGTGTTCTCGCAGGCAGGAGCTATGTTTGGCAACATAATACAAACTTAATACAAAAGAGAAACTGCACCCATAGGCAGATATGTTTACACTCAACCTCCATCTTAATAAGAGCAAATGTGTTGCATTTTAAGTCTATGCATATGTGCTGCTTTCCAACTATCTGTGATATTGTAACAGGTTAAAAGTCATTTTTACATTTCAGGTATAAACCAGTCTTTTTATTGCAATCCTACCCTATTTGACTGCCTGATAAAGAGACAATAGCAGCCCCTTTAAATGTCCCTTTCGGAAAGTTGCTGTCCCGGTGATTTACTCGCTGTGTCAGTGTTTTACAGGGATTTCAGCACTGAGGTCTTCCTGGCTTGCAAAACGTGCAACCCCGCATGGTCACCACGGTTAATGGGAGGTTAATATCTCTGCGTTTAGGTGATAACCAGGTGGAGTTCTCGCTATCTGGCAGCTCATCCCATTAAATAAGCTGAGCTGAAATCTCAAAATTCAAAACACGGCGATGAACTGTTTGCTCGTTAATGTTTTAATATAGCCCCCTGAAGTCCAGCCTTAACGAGCCACTGAGACAAACTGAGAAAGACTTTAAATAAACTTCAGAAAGCCAATGAGTGCAAATTCACTTCCCTAGCAATCTGTTTCGTTTGGCTAGCAGACGTGCTAACATGATGCTAGCTCGAAAATCAGCGCTCACCGACTCATAAATGAATTATAAATGAAAACCGAGTTAAGTGTTCAAGAGCTCTGCTTTGAAAAAGACTCAGAAACATCGGACTCACGTGAAAAACGGTGGAAAATTGTACTGCCACGGCCACTCAAAACTCATTGCAGTGGATATGTTGGGTGCCCACAGCTGACAGCTCCCGGAAACACGTCCAACCTCCCAAATGGTCCGACTCACAAACTTCCGGTTTGGGAGATCGCGAGATGCCTTAAAATTGACTTCTTTATTACGGAAGCGTAGAGCTGCCACCCAGGCAAAAGAAAAATAAAGCTATATCACGTTATAACGTGAAAATTTTATTGTTCTAACAATATACTTTTCACGTTTGAACAACATAATATCACGTTATTACAATATACATAATTATCACGTTAGTACAATATAATATTTATATTGTACAACTGAAAGGTTTTTGTTATAACGTGATAATTATGTATATTGTAATAACGTGATATTATTTTGTTCAAACGTAAAAAGTATATTTTACTAACATGATAGTATATTGTACAAACATGAAAAGTATATTGTTAGAACGATAAACTTTTCACGTTATAACGTGATATAGCTCTATTTTTCTTTTGCCTGGGCGGCAGCTCTACGCTTCCGTACCTTTCTCTAATGTTTTTGTTGTTTTTTAATTTTAAACGCAGGCCGCAGTATTCACAAAAATGTCAGCTTTATAACGTTTTTTATGTTTTTTGTAGATTAATTTAAAGACCCGTTACCCGTGTTAAATATTTAAGAACCGTGTTACCTCTTTTGGCATTTATAAAGCCTTTTATGAAATAAGCCTTTTATTTCCTCAGCCTCTTCAGCACGTGTAATCAAAATTTGTTAAAAGTGCAATTGTATGATATTTGTGCAACCATTTATTTGCTTTGACAATAAAATATTTAAAGAACAGTTAAAAGTGAATAATGATGCAATCCTTTTTATTTAACAAATGTAACATTTTTTTTTTTAACAAGTATTAATTTAACATAAAGTGTTTTTCACTTTAGGTTAATATTTTTAATATTTAGTTAGTATTTTCATAAAATGATAAAATACCTAAAATCGATATATAAAACATACAAACATATAAATATATCAGGGATATTCCTGCTTACTGACATAAAACATATCAAAAATTGTTTCAAGCTGAGGGTTTAAAGCAGTCTGAAGCTTGAACTTTTGAATCACAGGGGTTACTTATGTATATGCTGACCCCATTATTTGAAACCTTGGGCATTATTATTTATGAACATCCACAATTGTAAAAATATAGGTGACAAGCATAATAGGCCCCCTTTAATGAAAAAACTCAGTTGAACAAATTCTTAAATATATTTCTCCCATTTATAGCTTACAGACACATGATTGCAAGAAACACACATACACAGATAAACCTTTTTTTTTTTTTAACAAAGTTATTTTATTATGGAATAACTTGCGCATTTTCACCAACTTGAAGCATAAATATGCCATCTATTTCTATTTACATGTCATAAAACTCTTCTAAAATCCACGCTTCTGTTCTGAATTTCAAACTGTTGCTACTTTATATCTCTGTGCTGTTATTATACAATTTCTTCAAGTACAGCATGATTGAAAAATGATGTTTTCAGTGGAAAATAATCTACAAGTTGCACAAGTACTCTATGTCATCATCATCTACTTCATAGCAAGAAGTATTAATATTTTTTTTACACATTTCTATATTACAATAACATTCCTGGGTAAAAATGAGGCTGAAAAAAGAAGAAACAATATTAGCATAGAATCTCAGATATTGCCATGAGTGATAAACTGTAAATTACTAAAAAATAAAGATAAAAGCAATAAAAGAAAATTTGCTAAAGAGAGAATTAATGCATTTCTCCAAGTTTGACCTACTGGTTCTATTATCACTGAGATTTAGATAAACCAAAACAAAAAAAAGCAGTAAAATAAAATCTCCAGAAAGTGACTTGTGAGATTTAGACACCTAGAGTTCCAGGGAGGGAGAGCAATTTGATACAGTCTTTATTCCACACACACACATACACACACACACACACACACACAAAACAAGCTCAGTGGCTTTGAAACGGTAAACCAAACAACACCTGTCAACACCCATGTAGCTCGACTTCCTCTCCTGCAATACTGCCAAAGAAGGGTCTAACGGTGTAAGCTGCACATGACAGAGAAAATCCAGATAAAACAGTGGTTAAACATGCTTCAAATATCCTCAGCAAGGAGGACTTGAAGATCCCTTTCCTAGTCTAAATAAACTTGAAGACCCCTTTCACATATTTTACAGAAGGAGTTTAACTTTCCAGGTCACACACTGAAGCTGCTGATGTGCAAATGCAAAGGTAAATCTAGCTCTTTAAACAACTTGAGCACATTTACATGTTGGCCCAGGTCTGTACTGCAGGCTTGTTACTGTTTATTGGAAGAGATAGTCGTATTCGTTCAGGACAAACTCCACTATCTGGTTCTGGAAGACCATGTGCATCGCGATATTCCCCGACTCCATCTCCGGCCGAAGCAGCGTTGGGCCAAACACAATTGCCACATTCTGTACAGTCATACGATTATCCTGTCCATATTCAATAACCCTGTCAAAGAAATTCAATAATTATGAAAAATTCTATCAATTTCAATATCTATTTTTAAAAAAAAAATTACAGTCAGCAAAATAAGTAGATGAATAAAAGACAAAATGCAGAGGACAGAAAAGTAAAGTGTCACAAACCTGTGTAAATGCCCGAATAGGAGCTTCATGGTGTCGTGGTTTGGAGGAGGAAGTGACTGGATCAAATCATACATGTGATCCCGTTTTGTGTTGTAATCACCAATTCCTAGAAATACATAACAAGTGTTAATGATCAGTGGCAACACTCACTGCAATTTCATCTGTAAAATTGATGGTGTAGTGTTTCGAATTAGGCTTATTGTTAAACAATGCTCACTGATGGCTGAGATGAACTTATTAAAGTGGCTGTATGGGAAAAGTGGCTCAGAAAGCTCCCGGAAAAATAACTTCAGTGCGCCGGTGATGACGTGAACATCTTCCCACTGACCGTCCTCGAGGTCCAGTTCATCTGTTTTAACACAACATATGCACATGCTGTTAAAACCCAGCAGGGGGCGCTGCTGTCTAAAATGAGCCTATGAAATCAACGCCACAGTATGTTCCCTGCACATGAGGCGACTGACTGAATTAATTAGTTTAACACATCGATTGATTTTACCATGATCGGCCTTGAAGCGCAGTTTCTGAATGACAGCGAGGTTCCCACTGACTCTGTAGAGTCCATCAATATCCAGACCTAGAAATCAGCAAGGAAGCACCAGCGGGTCAGCTGCCAGGTCACGCACACAGGAAGATATACTTTGTAATTATTCCACTGTGATATAAATAAGGTGTTACCTCTCCTTTCCACTGCATGAATACATTTCTGTACAAAACTCGGAACAGTATTCTTTTCATGTGCGCACAATGTCGCAAGGTCACAACCAAAGACATTTTCTGCAAAGAATCAGAAGAGTTTCATTATCCACAATATCAGAAATTAATATTAAATATATTCATAACTCTTTAAGACATCGAGTCAGATGAAAGTATGGCTATGTTATCACTTAGAGTAACACACTTTCTTAGAATTTCTGTACTTGGTCAAGCTGTTTTCTCTTCTTTTTGACCCACACAGATGGTTTATACCACTCATATTAATGGCAGTGCTTTAACATCACACAAATTACATTGTGTTTGTCCTGCCATTTTGCTGTCCATGCACTAGAAATCGACTCTAAACAGAACTGAACTGAAAAGCAGGTTGGAAAATTCAAAGCAGCTCGTATTTAAATGCTGATATAAGCACAACATCAGTGCTCAGTGTTTGGGAGGCACAAAGACTGATTTTTCCCTCCTATTCAAATCAGCCCAAGCCTGCAAATGACAACAAAGCTCTACATTTCCTCGTCTGAAATCACCTCTGATGTAGCCTTTTTCTTTGACCGTCTGCAACGTGGGACGCTTCATGAGGAACTTCATAAGTTTGGTTCGGACCTTCTTCTGGTCTGTCTCTGCTGCAGTGGTGGTTGCAGTTGTACTTGTAACACTTGCCCTCGCTGAAGAGAGCAACGGCAGACATTTAAAATGGATGGGAGGGTAGCTCACAAATGCCTTATATATCTAACTGAAACACAATTGTTATGCTGCTTGTGCCACAGTTAAAATCAGAGATAATTTGCTTTTTTTTGTTGAGGTAGAAGAAGATGAACTTACATTTTCTCTTGTCTACGCCACCTCCCACCTTGTCATCTATGTTGGGGATCTTTTCATAAATGTCTGCGTCCTCCTCCTCAGAATGATGTTCCTGGTACTCCTGGTAAAGACAGACAATCAAAACAAATGAATCTTGATGGAGAGTTTTTCAGATTTCACTTTTTTAAAGAAATGTTCCATCTAGTGACCATGTAGCTAAAGATAGAAATCTATTAGCCTCTTAACTAGGAAAAAATGTGAGACAATCGTGTGTTTTCTAATGCTGTGGTTTTCCACACATTAAATAAACTAGACATTAGTTTTAATAAATTTTTGTTTTAAGCCAGAGTTACGCTAGTAGTCTAGAGCCAAAGAACCAAAGAGCCAAAGAACTTCTAGCTCCCACTCTCTGGACATCTGGCTTTGTAGGGGTCGCTTGCAACATAGTCCAGAATAAATGACGCCCCTTTGGAGGTATAGCCCAAAATTCAGTCCCATAAAAATATGTATGCTCATCTGTGCTAATCCAAAAGCATGAAGCTTTGATGTTGAATACCCAAATGTAGCACTTACACAAAACTTCATGGAAAAATAAGCTAATGTTTAACTCTTCATCTGAGCACAGGGCTGAAACATGAGTACATTTGTGGACACGGCAAAAATATATTGAGTGATATTGAAATTTATCGACTTTTTGCTTAAACTTTGAGCAAGTGCTACCTGTTTACCTTTGAGTATTTAACACTCTAATTATTAGGGATATCGCAGCATTATGAAGCATTTTATTTGACTTCAGGCGTGAAGCAGCAGCAGCAGAGAACTTCTAGCAGCTGCCTCCTGACAGCATCACCGTCAACCACAACAACCAGAAGTTTCTGTTGCGATCTTCTAATGTCTAGTTACCGTTGGGTGTGCCATTAAGCTTCTGTGGTCAAAATCTGGTTCCCTGTAAGTTTTGTTTTATGGCAGTGACTGATACAAAATGTAAGAAATTTGAAGAAATATGAGATCTTTTTTGTCTAGGAGCTGAATTGGAGTGAATATCTGTACAATGTTATTAACAGTAAGTGAAACAGATCAACTTTTATGAACAGATGCAAATTTAATATTTTCATATAAGAAAAAAATACAAGACAATTAAGCTAATAAACAACTTTACTGTAGCCTAATTTTGATTATTCTGCAAAAGCCGTTTAAAGACTTACAAGTTGCCTTATGGTGTCCACTAAGACTTTATGCCAGTCAGTGATGATGCTTTCGGTGTCATACTGCAACAGAAACTCCACACCATTCTTTCCTTTTAACTGAAATACAGAAAAATCACAGATTAAAAAGAATTTATATATATTTTTTATTTTTGTAAGCACAAATTCAAACACATGATGTGGCTCATGAATCGCTGCTAGATTATTTATAGAAGATCTCCTGTTACTGACTGAACTCGCAACACTTTTTCATAGAGGAAGTGAGTGCATGAGATCTTATTTTAGCCGTGCATTTATGGAACCAGCTCTACTAAAACACGAACACACCCACATATACAAAAACATTAAATGACAAACGTAGAGGGATGTCCCGCCCACATTGAAAATGAAAACAATTCACTGCTCTCTTGAACAATAAGAGCTGTAAAGACTAATGAATCTACACAGCATTCTTTTAGGACGAAGAATGAAGCAACTTGTGTGGCAGATAAAAGCTACATGTAACATTATTATGTTTGCAAGTTAGAAAACACATTCAATATATGGATAAAAGTACTGGGCACCTACACATTACACCTACAGGAGCCGCTCAGCTGTGGAAACCCATGACATGACACTCCTGGCGCAGTTTTTGTGCTGATTTTAGTGCCCGAGGAGGAGTGGAATTGTTTATTGATTGAGTCAGCAGAGTGCTGGCGACTTTTACACATTGTATGCCTCAGCGACTCCGCCCTGTTACTTTACTTGATCTGCCACTCCATGGCTGAGTTGCTGTGGTTCCCGAGTGCTTCCACTTTGCAATAATACCACTTAAAGTTGATCGTGGAATTTCACAAACTGACTTTTTGCAGTGGTGGACTCGTGGTACTACTCGACTCATGGTACTACAGTACCATGCTCGAACTCTGGGAGCTCTTTAGAGCGAAGCACTCCTAGGCACGCACATGGCTTGCTGCTTGATTTTATACAACTCTGGCAAAGGGACTGAAAAAACCTGAATTCAAAGATTAAGGAGTGCGGCCCAATACATTTTTCCCCCATACATTGTAGCTAATATTACTTCTCTAACTGCCAACTGCTAAAATGATCTTTTAAGGAAGTGAATTTTAATATATTTAGCCAGCTTTAAATGCATTTTCTTAATGTTTTGGAACTCAGTTGCATAGTTCGAGGTCAACTGTCTGGGCATGATTTTCAGTGTGACATGTGGGGCACTGAGTGCTCTCCTCTTTTCTCTATTTTTCTGTTCTCTTTCATCCTGCCTGTGAGATCAACCTCAGTATGCTATTGATGGGTATTTTGTTTCAGAGAGGAGAAAGAAGGCCTGCCATGGGACCTATAATCGAGGATGCACAACTTTAGCAAGCGTTTGTTTTTATCTTTGATGCTGTGTACCACACAGCTGGAATAGAGGATGACTCTGTGCATAAGCAGATGTTTATATTCTTCTTTTAGTATTTCAGATGAACAACAGGGATCGGAGTTTTTCCCCTTCACTGTTTGCGACTGTGATAAAAAAATGCACATCTTGTGACCGTGTGTGTTGTGAATTTAATTAAAATTAGACCTAAATATAAAGCTTGTCATCAACACTGTTTTACTTCCATGGCATCTGAGATCAAAAACTACCACAGCGGGCTATAACATTAAAAAAAAGTAGAAGAAGAAGCCATGCAGTTTTGTGTCTTTGAAATGAGGCGGGATGTCTCATTTTGTTAAATATCTGTTGCCTCCAGATGCATTTCTGGTGAGAGAGATTAAGACACAAGGAGAGTATTTGAAGAAAGGAATGGAGGATGTACAAACTTAGAAATGAGAACTGTCAACAAACACACCTCTAAAACATTCTTCTTGCTGGATTTGTCCTTTGTGGCCCAGCCAATCGTTGCTCCGCGCAGATCCACCGCAACCTCCGGGACAATGTGATTGGTTTTGTTCTGCACGGAGAAAAACAAAATCCAGGTGTTTACAAAACCGACGGCACGGCATTCCAAGAATCGAGATGCCTTTAATAAAAGCTGTGGCTGTCCTTGGCAGCTCGTGGCCAGAGGGCCTTAACGCATTCTCATAAAGGTGACACCTCAGCTGGCAACACGCTGCAGTTTAGGTTTTCCTTTCCCTCTCTTAGGTAAGAAATGTGATAGTATCATGCAGATGATAAGAACAGATAGTTGAAATTTAAAACGGAAGCAGAAAAAATCAACTTATTTCATGTGTAATTTCTCACTTAGTCACAACCCTGCCAGAAATGAGCAAGAATGCTGCGTCAGAGCGTCTATTATTAACACAAGATGACCACATTCTGCACCTTTGAGCTCTTACAAGCAAAAATACGAGCGCTTCTGTTTGTTAATACAAAGCGTATACTATACCGCGGCCCCTGACGATGCAGATTTCGGGTCTTTGTGGAACGTCAGCACCCCTCCGTGGAGAACAGTCCAGGTCGGGGCCCAGTTTTTTCTGGAATGGGAGAAGATTCATAAGTAATACAGAAACTCGAGAAATGTGAGTAGGACACTTGCAAAATACACCTCAATGCAACCTCTTACCTTACTTTCCTTCCATTCTCAGACACTTTTGTTTTATTAAGAATTCCAGCTTTCTCCAAGTTCTGCACCTGAAAATATAAACGATAAACATATTTGAATTGTTTGCAGATCATGTTTAGTTATCAGGCTTATGAGTAAAATTTACTTATGGGATGAAATGAAGGACACCATGCATACAGATTATATTAAACAGCATTGACTTCTCTGATACAACACACTGTATAAAGAATTATTATAATTATTAATTTCTTTTATGTTTCACATCCAAAGGTGCTGATTTCATTTCAGAAGCAGGAGCTATGAAAACAAAACAGATTTATTTACAACTCTCTCTCTCTGATTGGACTGGGCTTTGACTGGATCATTGCAGCAATTTGCTTCTTTTCTTTCATATTGTAGATTTGCTGTTGTGCATGGGATCGCTGTCTTGTAGCATGACCCAGCTTTAGCTGTCAGACAGATCTGTCCTCAGATTTGGCTCTAGAATTTTTTGGTATACAGAGGTCAAATCAATGACTGCAAGGTGCTCAGATCCTGTGGCTGCTAAACAAGACCAAATCATCACCCCTCCACCACCAGGGTTGACAACTTGTAGAAGGTGTTTGTGTTGATACGCTGTGTTTGTTTTTCACCAAATGTGGTGCTGTGCATTATGGACAGACACCTGCACTCTGGTCTTGTCTGTCAAAAGTACAGTACAGTACAAGAGTCTGGTGGTTTGTTTAGATGCAGCTTTGTAAACCTAACAAAACGCACTTGTCCAGTCTAACTGTACTGTCGTGAACTTTAACATTTAACATGCTAACGTAGCCCTGTAGAGTTTACATTCTACCTTTGTTTGAATTTGCTGGGATGTCCGGTTCTTGGAAAATAGTGTGGCAACACAACACCTGAAGACTAACAAACTGAAACTGTCAAAGTTTCTGTTTTTATCCAGTTTACTTGATTAACAGCACCTGACTGCTATTTACCCTCTTAATCCTGTAGAAGTAGTAAAGGCGTGCTTAGCATAAATTTTTGTGAAAATGTTCTATTTCACTTACTTTTGACAGCTTCAAATAAGCTAACATGACATCCATAATGTGCTAAAACTATGCTATGCCTCAAAGTCGTGTTATGTGTTGTTTAAGGCTTTAAAGCAGCAGCACAGCAGCTTTTCTCTAGAACAGTGCCAAATGCAGCTCTTTTGCCCATCACCAGTGACTCCCTGTGGCTTTGACAAAACCCCGCCCCCAAACAGATGAATATGAAATTGATCAACAGCGCAGTAACAAAGCTGCTTTCAACTGCTCCCTCACAATTGGTCACCACAGCAGGTAGCTCTGCATTCCTAGAACAAACCCCAAGGGATTTGTGTCCCCTCCCCAGACTGAAACAGGACATTTTCACTTGTTAGCCAACTGTGCAAACCACAACACTAAAGAGACGCTAACACCACAAGACTTCTAAAACAGTGAGCCACTATATATTTTTTTTAAAGTAAATGTCAACCCAGTGTGTGCAAAGTTGATATCCGGAGGACTACTTTTAGAGGATGTGCACTGATCAAACAGTGGCAGGGTTGTGTACATTTTCAACATTCTTATAAAATTACGTACTGCTGTCAGAACGAGAACTCAACAGATAAAAATTCTAAGAAGAATCAATTTGGGTTTAAAGTAAGAAAAAGGTAGGACGTCACATAACTTGTCCTTTGATCTACAATAGTGACTTTCAGGCAGGATCTAGCAGAGTTTTTAGACAACAGATCTGTCTTCAGCCAGATGCACATTTAGGCAAAAATATACAGTAAAGGGTTTGCAGGTTTCCAGCAAGGGTGAGCAATGGGGTGATTTCAATGAGTACAGTATTTAATGCATGGAATGAAACTGGTTGAGTGCAACAAATGCTCCATTAATTATCTAAAAATGACACCTTTTGCCCATCATAGATAGATAGATGCACCTATCTATAGATCAAGGGCAGGTGAGCTCTCTAACTAACCACCCACATTATAGCGCAGCCACTTTGAGGTCAGATAATAAGGATTTCTCCAGGGCCGAAACCCAAAAGCCTTAAGAGAGAGACACAGAACTCCTTTCAGGTAAAGGTGAAGATCAGAGGAATTTTTTTTGCTACTGAGAATTCATCAAAAGCGGTCAGTCAGTACAATCCTTGGCAGGACACAAGCTCCACTCACATTTTGCTGCGCCTCAGGAGAGTTTCCCGTACTGGAGCTGTCGCTGGAGCTGTAGTCTGACGTGTTCCTCCTGTGAGTCGGGGCGAATCTCTGAAAGACAGTGACAGAAGAAGCATAAGGAGATTTGTCATTCAAAAAACCCACAAAGCTTACTCAAGCATGTAAATTTATATTCTGAATAAGCAGAAATCAAAATCAGCAGACAAGATTTACATTTCTTTAAATAATTAACATCTTATATCTTCAGGATGAGTTAAAGTAACTCTTAGATGCTGAAATGTAGCACATACTGGAAAAAACAACAACGTGTTGATAAGACTTTGAAGATAGCCTTGCTACACTTCTAGACAAGTGAGACTTGGTTACGAGGGTGAATGATTAAACACCAGTTTCTCATTTCACCAAAATCGGACATCTAGGAAAACTCATTCCTCTGCATCTGAAATTGGCTGAAAAGTGAAAGGCCTCAGTTCCTCCTCAGTTACTCTGCAAACCACCCAGACAACCAGCAGTTTCATACTCAGAATCTTCTTTCTATGGAAATACGAAATACTACACCACCATGGTTACCGTATGTGGGGAAAAGTACGTTTTGACTGACTCCTAATCTGAAAGAATCCATAATTTACATGTAAGTATATATTAATGGCTTAAATGTGCATATAGGTTGTAGAGAAGATGCCTTTTCGCCTGTCATTTTTCATGGTGCGGCTTACAAGATTTAGATGTCTGAGGCTGTGGGTGGGCATCCTGTAAAAGTAAATCGGTGTTTCCTATTTATCTCTGTGCTTCGCATGCATACGTGCACTACAGCTCTGAAATTTTTTAGACTTTATCTGCCACAAGGACTCAAATCATTGGATTAAAACAGTCTTTAACCTGTTAATCCCTGACTATGGAGGTCATGTACTGGCCTAAAAGAAGAGTGAGCGTCCTGTGCGCTGCCCCTTGCAGGCTCTACCCAGGCTATCTGCCATTGTGTGCTACGTGTTAGAACAACTTTGGGCTATGTCCTGACCTGATTCTCCAAACACTGCCTTAATACTTTTTACTTTGACTATAACATCTGTCTAGGAATTGCAGATATAAAATGTAGTTTCTTTCTTCTTAAAATTTTCACAGTGTTCATTATTGAGCACTATCCTTGTTAATATGGCATTAAATGGTTAAAAGAACAACAATCACTTAACAATATGCACTTGGTTTTAATTTTTTTATATACCCAATCGCATTACTCCACTTATTATTATAATTCTGGTCTTTTTATGTTTCAGATGTGCAACAAAAAAAGAAAAAAAAACTGTTGTTTACAGTCTTTGTCATCACTCAGCTTCTTCACACTAACAAAAAAATGAAACTTTATATCGAAAACTTGACAGAGGTGATCTGAAGCCTGTTTTTCTTGGTTTGACGTAAACTCCTTGGTTCGAGTGAAGAGAAATCCAGGCAACCGTGTTGTGCCCATGAGCAACACGGTTGCTTTGAACCCCTGACTGCTAGAGGTGACTTGTTTAGCACAAGCCCTTTATTGTATACCAGAAGTTGCAGGTGTTTGTGCAAATATTACCTTCGCTCTCCCTCATTCTCCCTCTGTGTCTCTGTTTCTGTAAATAAGCGTGGTGTGGAGCTGATTTGCCTTGCTAAATAAGGGTTAAAAAGCCTAGTAGTGTTGATTGTTAAACAGGTACTTACCCTCACTACTTTTGCCTGACTAAAGCTTTCTGTTTAACCCAGGCGACAAGCCCTGGATACGTGATACAGCTTGTGCTTGAACGAGCATGTGCTATTAGTGTATATGCATGTGCATGTTTGTACCCCATCTTCCTGGGCCGAGCTGAACTGAGGAGGTCCCACGGTGTGTCTCCAGTTTTTGATGACAGACAAACCATCCGCCTCAACGCCATTCTCCACCCTCAACTGGCCATAAGCTACAGGGGCCTAGAGGGACAAAACACAGTTTAGTTTCATTTATTAAATGCAAGAAA
Source organism: Etia nguti (assembly GCA_015106755.1). Classification (NCBI taxonomy): domain Eukaryota; kingdom Metazoa; phylum Chordata; class Actinopteri; order Cichliformes; family Cichlidae; genus Etia; species Etia nguti. The sequence continues at coordinate 35,539 of VUQG01028340.1, read as the reverse complement.
ATGAGTGAAACGACACAACTTTAAGGATCAGTAAGGATCATTAGACAAGTGTAAATTTGATGCTACTTATCTGCCAAAGGATATGAAATATGGCGTTTTAGAATTTATGCTCAAAATTTAATCCTTTTATTCTAAGAGCCTGCACGGTGTGGGCTCTGAATAGCTCTCTCACATGCTTGTAGAGTATGAGACAGCTCAAACCCTCAGGTAATCTGGAACAACTACCTGTCTCGTCACACTCTGAGTCTCAACATTCTCAACATTGATTTGAGTAATTAATCTTCTCTTCTTGCCTACTGTCTCAGTGTTACATTATCTATATCGTTTTGCAGCTGCAACTTTTGTGGTAGCTTATGCATTGTGAAGAGCATTGTGCTTCTACTTGGTAAGAAGTATGCTATGAATATACATATAAAGTTACGCTTGTTTCCAGTTTATTTAAATCTACTATGCAATAAGTAGAGGGGTACAGCAGTGGCAGTGGTTTAGGAAGTAAAGTAGGCCATCTACTAATCGGAATACCGAAACCCGAGTTGCTCGTCGAAGTGCGATCGAAGTGCGACTGTTTGATAGAAAGCGCTTGTTCTCTAATTTTTGCTATATAACTTTGCACTGTCCACTTTCTGCTGTGACAAAACAAATTTCCCACGTGTGGGACTAATAAAGGTTATCTTATCTTATCTTAATAAGAAAAAGTGGCTGTATGAATGTGTGTGTAAGGGGTGAACAAGACATGTTGTATAAAGCACTTTGAGTGCTCAATTAGAGTAGAAAAGCGCTGTATTCAAACTAGTCCATTTAACATTAAGTAGAAACTGATTTTCATGATTTATATCCAAACTGTAAAAAATGTCCAAAAATCAGTGATAATCTTGCATGAAAAACACTGACGACTACTTTGTTAAGTGATGTGAGATCTTTACCTCGGGCAGGTTCCACAGAGACCTGGAGCCATCCCTTAAATAGTAGTAAGTCTGCCCCTGATCATCCAAAGACTTGATCCACTGTTAAACACAATGCACTTGTTTTAGTTAAACATTTCTAAGTGTTACAGAAAAAGAAACTGAAAGCATGTTAATTACTGTAAATAGTTAAAAACAATGTCTCGCTCAGGTAGTTTCATTTCCTTAGGAATAAAACAACACTCGCACATGATCTGCTGCATGCTGCTGGAGAAAATGGTACTGAGGTTACATCCACGCTAATCTCAGTCCAGACGAGGACTTAGTCGCATATTTGGATGTAATGTAATTACAAACCAGGACGCTTGCAAATGCACATCACATGACCAGTCATGCATGGGCTGGGCACGCATGGTGCAGCATAAACAGGAAGCAGAGAACTGGTTTCTTCTTGAAAATACTACAGAGGAAGAATGGCAAAAGACAAACAGTACAACCAGAGTTTTTTTCCACTTTGGCTGCCAATGAGGTGAAACTGTTACTGAAAGAACTAAGTGGTAATTTGAGGATAGAATGTAGTTTTACAAAGCAAACCAGGACTGTAACTTTGATTTATTACTAGAGGAAATCTTGCTAACAGGAGAGGAGAACTCAAACAGTCCAGATATAATGTTTATCTTATTTTTTTTTATGCCTAACAAGACCCAAGCGCCACCACTTCAAAAACTTTCTGTTTGAGTCCACGTAGAATAAAACAATGCTTCATATTTGAACTAAAACTAGGGTTTCCAAAAGACTTTGTTTTAGAGGTCTTAAAAGTGGTGTGGATGCTTGGCATTAACGCACTAAGATGTCACGTTTTTTGGCGAAAACATATTACAGTGGATGGAGCCTGAAATCCTGTCCAGGATTCAAACTGGGTGGACTACACGTGACAGATTTTGTAACTTTCCAAAACAGATTCATGGTCTGTTCACACAGTAACAGGACAGAGGTGTGTGTGATGGGGAAAATATGCAGTGTTTGTCATTTTCTCTCAACTCTATTTTTAGCTACACTAGCTGCACGCCTCCCTGGATAATTGCACAACTGGAATGACGTCAAAACAATCACAGATAACACTGATATGCTGGGTTTACAAACAATCATCATGGTAACTATGCTGGAACGTATTTGAAGCCGTTTCATCACATATTCAAACGTTTTGTAGGATAATTAAGCTGAATCCTGATTGGGCAGACCTGATCTGGAGAGTTTTCACTGGTGAACACCCACGTCCCATCTTGTTCCACAGTGAGGTTCCAACCAGCCGGGGTGTTGCGGTCCAGGTTGGCCCTGGGGATTACAGTCCGGGTCACATGGCTGAAGCTGTAGTCTTTTGGGAGTGTGGCTGGAGGTCCTGTAGCATGGGTGTCCTCATACCCCTCTGGTGGACCTGCAGGCAGGTAATCCTCTGAGGGGTAGTCCTCCTCAGGTAAAGGAGGCTGGGGTTGAAGACACAGTATATTAACTTACACATAAGTCCCACTCAGGGTTCAACACATGACCCAAATGGGAGTATTTTCCAAAAAGATACACTTTTTGTTTTATTTTGGGGGGGAAATACTAAACTACAGCTAGGAACTGGTTTGATTTAGCAAAGTAATGCATAAGCACTTAAAATAAGGGAAAGAGTCAACCTGGGTCTACTTGAAAGTCACAAAATCCATCTTCTGACAGTTTTTAAGGCTTCAAATGAAGCCATTTCTTCTCTTTTGCAAAAGTAAAAAAGATCAATGAAATGCCTGAAGCTTAAAAGGTTCTTGTGGGTAGATATTGTGACCTTTGGATGGAACTAGTTCCCCCTTTCCAGATTTTTAAGCATAACATAAAAAAAAAATAAACGACAAGGGAGAATTTATGACAAGGATAAAATAATTATCATCACTTTATATAGTCTTTAGGCATTAGAAAGCATCAATTAATCAGCAATGTAAAACCCTTGTGAGCTGTTGGACTGTATGTATATCCATGCCTCGATGCAAAAACAAAGAATTCATTAATTCACCAACTGTGTTTTTATAATCATGCTTGTATATTTCTTACAGTCAAGCCTGCTGTTATTGGGGTGGGCTAAAAAAACAGAGCAGAAAATAAATGTGTGTTCTGATGAATTCCTAATGTTGTAATCATGAGTCACTTAGAAACTCCTTTATCACTGTTCCTTCAGATAAATTGGTGACCCGGCCTTTTCTTTCTTTGCTGCTCATATATAACAAATGAATAACGGAGAAAAAACATGTGCAGAACATAACATTTTGTTTAAAGACTTCATTATGCCTCACTTTCTGACATGTGTAACCTCATATTCAACGTAGCCAATGTTACAAGTAATGCGATTTTAGTAGGTATAAATAGTATTCAGTTTCAGACTGCTGTGCAGGGCTGTTTCCAACTGCTTTTTCTCCTATTGGCTCTGTATGATGTCATAGATAGTAGTAGACCCCCAGAACCTCTCTGTTTCCACGATGGAAGAAAGCTGGCTTAAAGGGAGCTAAAAAGGCTTGTTCGACACAATGTAAGGACCTGAGACTGCATTAAGGCCCAGTATGAAATATTTAAAGCTTATTTTCAACTGTGGATTATGGAAAGTTACTCTAATAGAGTCCAAAATTTCCAATGAGGAGTAAAACATCCGCCTCGCACAACCCCCAACAAACACAAACATATCCAGCACAGAGAAAGAAAGAAAGAAGCGCCTTTACTCCCTGGAAGAACTTGTGCTTATTTCATCACGATTACAACATATGAGTTTCACCAGAATACAAACTCACGGCTATTACTGCTCAAGTTTTAGTCCTGTAAACACTGTTAACTCATGATTAACGAACATTAAAGAACATTAATACCAACATTCACGAAAAAGTATTAATTCATGTACGTTGCTTAAGGTTCATGAGATTTTGATGCTTAGCTCTGTTATATCAAGCATAAATATATGATATACCATCATGGTCAGTTGTCATCTAAGTCTAGTGATTTAATCCCCCCCTTGGTGAATCTCGACCTCCTGTTTTATTAGCGCTGCTGCTTCACAGCAGGAGAATCCCAAGTTTAAAACCATGATATGCAGTTTTGTTTTCCATGGCTCTGGTTTCTCTCACCATTAAAAAACATGCTACGTTAATACTGCCATTCTTGGCCCAGGATGCTCTTAATCCCAAGAGTTTCACTTCTTGTTTAATAAAGAATAATAATAGTAAAAGTGTTAACGCCTCCTCGGTCCTTTCCCGTTTTGATATGTTGCTACATCTCACTGAATCATCTTGATTGGATAATTTCTTACCGTGACCCCAAAATAGAGCTCGATGACTTCCCTATGACTTTCATAAATGAGTCAGAATAGTTTCATGACCTCGATGTATTATTCTTTCTTGGCCTATTAATGCTTTTCCTCCAGCTCAGAAAAGTCATTCAAGGGGAAAAATGGGGTCACTCTCTGCTTGCACTGTGAAAAAAACTTTTCATGATATAAATGTGAGTGGTAATTTGAAGTGAAGCGTTTCCCAAATTTGCCCAGTTTCCCAGAAGAAACAAAACATCACCAATAATTTTTAGCTAATTTAAAATGAGGACAGATGAATGTCTTCTTTTAAAGTTAAGAGACAATACTGCTCAATGTCCACTGTTGTGGATATTAAGTGCCAGGGCTGTGAGATTCCCTGATGAAAATGAGTCCTACTAGCTATGTAGGTGCAGGAGATTTAATTCCATTAAAAGCAGACTGTATTTACAGCTTTCCCTTGGGTGAAGCTAAAACAGGAGACAGAGAGCGGCTAAGTAGAGCAGCCATGCTGTCCTTACCCGCTCATCCTCATGAAACCTGTGCACACTCATAGGCTCCATTAGAGGCGGGTAGGGGCTCTGAGGCTGCTCAGGGGGCTCCCAAGATGTTTCCCCAGACATTGGGTTGTAGAAGTATGGACGACCACTGGTCTCATCCACTAACTGCTCCCAGTCTGAGGTCCACGCCGGTGGGGAGGCGGTGGACAGAGAAAGGACAGGAGATTGAGGAGGTGAGGGGGAATAAGGCTCCTCTGCAGGGAGTGGTTCAGGGTCTGTGGAGGGGTCTACAAAAGGGCTGTCCCAGGTTGTGCGCCCCGTGTTGGGGTGGTAGTAATACTCCTGTCCACTTTCCTCGTCAACGTGCACCTCCCATCCCTCTGGGTTAAGGTAGGAAGGAGAGTAGGACGAAGGAGCCGACGGAGGAGACTCTGAGATGCTTTTCCGGAGCTCTGCTACATTGACGTACACTGCTGACCGGAGATTTTCATCCTGCACCTGTGGAAAAACAAAGAAGGGACTCGTTTATATGTGCTTCTTCATTACAAAACACAAGTTTAAAGCAAACAAAGTAGATTCTTCTGTGGAGATAATTTTGGAAGGTGTCAGACTCTGATCTTGTCACTTTAGTGTTCCTGTAAACACACAAAAAAGTAGCACAAGCATTGTCAGCAGTGTCAAGTACTTGTCTTCAGTCCACTGCTCTTACTATTGCTCTTTATAAGTCAGCCTTCCGCATCTTACAGAGCACAGGAAGTAGCTTAAAGCTGAAAAAACCCCCACAGAGACGCTCTTCCTTCAGTAATAATCAAAACCTATTGTTGTCCACAAAAACACCTCCACATGAGTTTAAGTCTCTATAAGAAGAGCCACGTCTGTGCTTAGCACTTGCTGCCAAAGTTGATCATGTGCTGATCTGTGGTGGGTTTTGTGAAGTTTTTGTTCAATACCGTATTAAAAAAACTAAAAAAAAAACTAAAAAAAAATATCAACCACACAAATAACACCAAACCACAGGCCAACAATAGATGTCTGAAAACTAGGCTAAGCGTCACTATTGTGCATCAACGTTTGTCCTCTTGTTCCACTGCAAACCAGTTAACTACTCACTTCATTTCATTTTCTCTGTTCTCTCAATGGGTTGTTAGGTCCTCAGTGTCACATTGCTTTCATGAACAGAGTTCCGCATGAGTCCACTTGCTGCATGGCAGGAACACAACATGCAAAACAATCCTGATCATCACAACTAATTTGTTTAAAGAACACCAGCGAGAGTGAGTGCGATGAAAGGCAGCCACTGTCCTCAACCTTTCCTTAGTTACAAGTGGGCACATGAAACAACTCCCACCAAAAGAAAAACAGTTTGCTGTGCTGGTGTGCTCTCACCTGTGCTCCACTATTCCTCTTTGTAAGACTCCTGAACATGGTGGCAGAGATAAAAAGACAGGCTCCTTTCTGCTACAGACTTCCCCCTTAACTACCTCTTGTCAAATAGGTAGTCTCATTTTCTATATTTACCAAGACTTTAGACCTGCGCATGTCAGTGCTGTATCTAGTCATCACAGCAATAAAAATAGTGCAAAAAAGGGAGAAAAGTGTAACAGAAGCTAACAGGAAGCAGCAGAAAGTAACTCAGTACACGTTACAATCAAAAATAATTGTGCAATAACTGCAGTAAATCTGATGAAAAAATAGCAGAAATGCTATCCGTTAAATTCGTCTAAAGCTTCGTTTGTTGGGCGTTATCTTTTTTTGGCATATTAAATACAAAATACAACTTCTTGGAGGTGGGGAGAGACTCTATTGGTAACTGTAGAATGTAAATAAATGTAGCGTATGTACGCTACGGAAATAATATCAATACGTTAATTTTTAATAACAGTCATGGGCATCGTCTGGTTATCCGAGCTGCCCTCATTTCAACTATGATCAGTTTTAAGGTACTATTCTGTAACTTCTTTAAACCCGAAAGGCAAATATTACACTTTTCACTGCACGATATACTTTAAAACTTACTTTTAAAATTATTTAGTTCATTTCTATCTACATTAAAAAGGTATACTATGACAAAATGCAACCCAGTGACCAGGACACTGACAAAGTTCCAAGAATAATCGAACCTGCATGTTTCTATAGCAAACCTTATTTATAATTTTAGTGTTGGAACCTGCATGGATTCCTGTTTCAAGCCTGACTTGTAGAGTTTTTCCTTCCTCAGAAATGAGGAAGTCACTACACATACAACACCGCTCGGACTTGTATGTCCTTTTCCGAATGTTGTTTATTTCTTGATATTTCTGATTATTTGATAAACAACATGTATCCAAAATGTATCTAATAATATATTAGATGCAACGACAAACACAAGTCAAGTCATCTGTTTCTGCATGGGTTCTTTCGCTTGGGAATGCAGGATTTTTAGTTGTCACTGAGTATTTAAAACTGAGATGTGGCTGCTTTAGTTCAAGTAAAGGCCTTTTTTGGTAGCACCTTTAGCTTTAGTAGTCGTTGTTAAAGTCCCGAAGCAGAACTTGTGGGAAACAAGCACCCTGGCAGCCAAGTCATTGCAGTAAATTCCACATAACAGCAACATCCAGTGAAGTAGTGTTGCTTTCTCTCCCACCCAGTGAATGAGATGATCCTATCTGACTCCTTACATGTAGTAAAGGCCAAAATAATAATAAAAAACCTTAAATAATATTACAATACAAATTAAATGTGATGAGACATAGCAGTGGATTGACATGCAATGACGGACGAGCAAGCCAGGAACTGATCAGAGACTCGCTGTGGTTGGTGTATGTGCTTTAACCACGCGGCTCTTGGGTCACCCACACAGTACCCCAACTTAGAGCAGGCAGATAAATGTAGGAGATAAAAATAAAAGAGCAATGAGAGCATTTCTCTATTGGACTGTGTGTTTTTTTTTATCTATACAGTGTTATCACTTGGCTGACTTTGCTTAATTATTGATCTCGATATAACTATGAGGCAAGCGATGAGGACAACTAGACAACTGACCCCAAAACACATTGATCCCAAACAACACGACTGTACAGACAGACACAGAGGAAATGAAAGAGCTGCATCATTGATCTCCGAAATAGCTATGCTGGAAGGTCCCCATCCTTCGGAACAAAACACTAAAACTCAACTGCACGTGCTCAAAGCAAAACTGTGCACACGCATATACAGTAATACAACAACAACATCTGAGCATAGTTACGTCAGTCACACATGTAGGTGCAATTATGGTGTACTTACTACCAGTGTTAATACAGGTCACTAAAACACTAAAGCTAGGTTGGTGAAAACATTTTAGTAAAATGGCAATAAAATAAAAACTAGACTTTACATAAAACAGCCTGACTTGTATTGTTGTATTATCACCGTCTTACAAATTCTTACAATATTACAAGTACTACAAATCTCATAGTAACAGAACCCAAAACCACGAATGAGCTTAAATGAGCCAAACCATTCTGGAAACTATGAGTAATGAAAATAAATAGTAAAAGAAAACTTATTTCCAGCCCGTGTGGACTCCATTTACAGTGACGTCTGAGTTGTTAACGTTAATTTTTGTTCACAAAAACGCCAATCAGGTCAAAAAAATAAACACAATAATGCTTTTAAGCCTTTAAGTGCGTTCTGTAGTTAAGTTATAATGCAGACCTTCGACTTGTAAGGCAGTATCTCTGAATTGATGCTTTTGCTTTGGGAAAATGTTTGAATGAACCTGGCGACAATCTCAACTTTATTTACATGACTGTGTATCCAAAAAATGTACACAAAAAAATTAAAGACTAATTTTAGCTCTGTGAAGTTGTTGTGCAAACAAAACTGACGACTCAAACGTCAACCCATGAAGACTGAGACTATCAGTCAGGTGTCAGATGAAAATTTACATCTTTGAGAGTGATACCAACATCACTCTAACACACAGGAACCAAACTAACAAACAAAGTTTGGGTCCAAACTAACATTAAAAACCAACATGGCACAGTTAGTACATCATGTACATCACCTTACTCAGTACAGGAAAACAAAACAAGTGCAGGGGCGATATGATCACATTAGAGAGAACAGGAAGCACATCAGTTAACAAAGTGTACAAGGGTACAAAAACAAACCAATGAATAAAACTGAATTTTTCATTATAAGCTACTTAAATGACGATCACCTACCTCAGAAGGCACCGGCAGGGCCAAGCCCCGCTTGGGCCGGTGACCTGGCCAAAACCTGGACTGCATGTCCACCATCTTTATGTTGTACTATCTAGAGGAGCCATCCATCCAAAAGACACTAAAACTAGCGACTTAACCGTGCGACTACATTCAGTCCGCTTGTGCAGGGATAGAGGTGAGTCCACACCAAGAAGCACACGCTTACATCCTTCTCACGCTGCAGCTGTGACAGTTGCACCCAGACAGAAAGGAGAACTGTGAGCTGTGTGACAACAGCAGCAGGAAGGGACTGTGTAAGGACTGGGTGAGACGTGTGCGCGTCAGGCTGTGTGTGTTTGTGTGCGCCTATGCGTGAATTCCTGTGCACAGGATAGGGGGGTAGAGGGTAACTGTCTGCCAACAGCCCAAAGCAGAAACACACAGTGAAAACAAGACAGAGAGAACTGTAAGATAGAGGGAGCAGCAGAAACTCTGCAACCTACTTCCTGACTGAGTACCCATAAGATAAAAAAGGAAATTACAGCAATGGAAACAAACTTTTTAAAAGGAAACATGTTATATTCGCAACAGAGGAAAAGAAAGATGTTTTGAAACCCTAGAGCTTTTAAAGTCTCTTGGTTTTCCTATGCAGAACCAGCAGCTTCCATAAAGTGTGTAAAGTGTACACTAATACCTACATAAAGTGCCTACACTTTATTAATGGCGGAGACCTGCTAGTAGGTCACAGCTAATAATGAGGTGGGGGGGAGAGAGCAAACATTTCCCAGAAAATGAAATGGAAAAGCTGCTTTTCCCCAGGTTTGTCTGATGAGTGTTACTAAATCTAAAGACTCCATGAGGGTGAATGCTTGAAACAGGAAGTCCAGTTTCTGTTCAATTGAATTGTTCAGTCGACACTTCCTCCTGCATGGGACAACATTAACCAGCTGGGCCTCAGAGTGTGTGGGTATGTTTTAAGGGAGATTTGGAATTTGGCTTTATCATAAATAAGCTTTGAGTGTAACTTCTCTGTTTATACTGTTGAAATTTAAATCCTTGCAGGTTACAGGGTATACGGCGGAAGACAGTGCTGCACAGAACATCCAAAACGCATTTTCATTAAAGCAGGGGTGTCAGACGCATTAGTTAGTGGGCTATATGTACACCAATAAAGTTAGGTGGCAGGTGTGGCTCTTCACATGAGGTTTTTCTGAAATGTAATTGAAACTTTAAGTTAGTGTGAAAGCTTTTATCTTTAATGAACTATCTTCTATTTGCAACTATTTATAAAACAAGTGAAGGACAGCCTGAGAGAACTGAAACTTAATATATCAAGTTGACATTTTTCAGTTAACTGTCATTACAAAATAACTAAAGAAAATAACACTTTATATTCACATAACTTGTTGAGACGCAGAAATGCATTTAACTTTCGACAGATGTCTACTTCTGTACTTAGGTTTATTGAACAAAAAAAAATGATGACTTAACCATTTGCTGTAATTCATCTACTTTAGCCAACAAGCTAGCTAACAAGCTAGCACGAGCTATGAGTAGCCCATGATCAGTTCTGATCACTTTTCCCTCCATGAACAAAAAATCTAGCTCATTTTAACAATAGTTTTACTGAAGCGCAGCTCCATGGAAATTCATATCAGCATTTATTTGTATCATTCATGGAGTTTCTATTGTGCTGGAAGCCAATCTTTTATTGCTGTCAGTGAACAGAGTTTAATGCTGTAGGGAAGCAGAGGAGAGGCTTTTGGGAAAAAAGTGCACACCCTTTGGATTTTCACTGCAAGCACAATCCGAACTCCTGACATAAAATCGGCCTACACTGGTAGAAATAAAGACAGTGAGAGAAGGCCTAAATTCTTTCAGTTATGTTTACACAATGGCAATATAAAAAGCTTTTACTGGATGAATAAGGTATCTTAGTGCACCTTTAAGTGCCTCAATAAGATAGTTTGCTAGTCAAATCCATCTAATCACAGAAATAATGATAGTGTTGTGTCAGATTTTGAGATACGTTTCCAGCTATAATGGAGAATATCTGGAGGGTATCTGTTGTATTGTTTTGTCTAAGATGCTCCTTTTTGATAAGGTTTTTAAGCATTATTCAAGGAGAAAACCCTTCAGTGCAGAGCAGACAACTCTCTGCCCTCAGCTATGCATGAAGCAGCAATCTGCTTGATTACTTAACCACATTAGCGCTCATCCAATCAAACAATGGGGAACCAAATTGGGGCCCAAATCACGCCACAAAGCACACAGTTGAGCTATTGAATCGGTCTGGCTCCACTCCCTTCTTACATCACACTCATCATTGGTCCAGAATCCTAGAAGACTCCATAAATGCCCAATGTGGAATCCATCAGCTTATCACATTCTTATCTACGCTCTCCAGGCCAGCTTTGCATGCCGATGTGAAAAACTCGCTGATGCCGTTTGTTGATTTCAGATTACTCCCACTCACGCTTAGTAGGGGAAGTGTTTTCTGTGTAGGAGCGAGGGAGGATTTAAGTACCAGTCGAAGTAATGCTCTATGGGGAAACTACAAATGGGCCAAGTGAAATGGAAACCTTGCTGTTTTGCAAAAATACCACCTTGACATTTATTACAGGTGAAAATAAATATCAACAGTCTGCGTGCAAACAAACTGGAAATAAAAATAAAATTCAGGACTTCACCTGCAGCTTTTGATTCCGGGAACCTTTTCTTAGCACTAACAAATAGAAAAAAAAGGCAGGATCACCGTAATCAAGCACATCATTACAAATCTAAGGAAGCATTTTAAAAATAGTAATTACACCAGAGAGATTCCCGAGCATATGACTAATACAACTCTTGATAAAGACCAGCTGAAGTTTCCTTTAGAGTATTTTTACATTATTTTGTATTTGTAAACTAAATGAGCAGCTGCACTATGAAAAAAAGAGGTAAAACAAAAATGCAGAATTTCTTCTTCTCCTATTATGGATTGGCAGCTGGCTGTGTGCCTCTCATGTATGTCTCAAAATCTGAAAAGTGTTGCGAATAGGCCCTTAAACCTGCATGTTTAATGACTAGCAGGGGGTAACTCCTGTGGCTGCAATAGCACTTCCAGCTCCATAGAACTCTATGGGGGCCCTCAGCTCCCATGCTCTATGACCACAGAAAACACTGTAATGATGACCTTATGTGTAGTTTATGGTCTACTGAATAACACCACAACAATGATTTTATTGATGTAATGTTTATGATGTTTGTGAGAGTAATACAGGTATCAATCAAGTGGTTTCACAGTCAAATCCACTGCTTTTTGTCACATCTGGCTTTAAAACATCAAAACACTGAATGTTTCATTAGAGGACTTCACTAACCTGTTGGTAACAGTGTGCCTACTTGGGACTCAGAACTTAAGGCATGGTGGGATACTTTAAATGCACTGTATAGGGTGTAGCTGTACATCTGGACATCACTACAGAATGGTGAATCTACTGTGTAGTGAAGATGGGGGGATTTCGTACACATGCTTTGACATCTGCACAAAAATATCACTTGTTTCTCAAAGCTGCACCTGGCTGAACAGGCTGAGATTACATATCTCTTTATATAATCTCATATTTTCACATAAAAAAATTTTTTAAAGTCCTTTTGTTTTACAGATAACTATACGTTTTCTTTACCAACAGTCTAAAATATTGAATATGAGAAATGTAATGGTAAAACATGACAGCCACAAACTGGAACTAAGTCTAACTCTCTGAGGTTACGGTATATGTTCTTGTCTCACACTTACATGCTGAACAAGCTGTTAAACCTTAAATTATAAAAAAAACTAACTCTGTCAAAGCACATCATAATATGGATACTTATTTTCACCAAAACTAAAATGTAGTGAAAATAAAAGGCCTTGCCTGACCAGGAAGCTAAAAGCTACTGTTCTGCCTGATGTACACATGTGCATGCACAGAAATGCCTGACAGAACACTCACACTACCTGTTGGAGCAGTTTCTTGGCATCTGATGTTGTCTGTTTCACAGAGCAGTAGGAATTATTAGTCTTAAAAGGTGCAGGGTGAGGCATTCATTTTAAAATGCCAATACATATATATATATATCAAAGGCTCCAGTGCTATCTGTGATATGGACTAAGAGACACATGTTTACTTTTGCTGCCAGACATCAATCATTGAACATTGTACTTCTGGGTGATAAAAGAGCCAATTGACACAAGTTAGGCATTTATGAGTCATGCTGGCCATAAACAACAGACCTGAATTAAAGTTTGCATTCTACAACAATAGTTTCACAACCCGAGCTTCACTTACCAAACTTAACTTCCCATCTGAAAGCCGAGCACAGCCCAAACTCCCTACCACATTAAGTGACCTACATTTTGGGCTAATTGCAAGTTCTGCACATTACATATGCACACACACGCCAACTGCATGGCAGGGCTGGCATTAAAAGCTCCAAAGCCCTGCTTGTTGGGAGTCAGGCCAGACCCCCTCGCATCACCATGGAGATGGCCCTCCATTGTGGGGTAAGAATTAATGCACTTGAGGGGTCCTGGCACGTCTACAGTCCTGTTACAAGTGTGTGGGGGGTTCATTCATGTTTCCACAGAGGAGACCAGAAGCACAAATTATGGTTTAAAATGCAGGAATTCAACTGCACCGCTTCACAAAAATCATTTTTGGGAGGTGGTAAAAGTCTCCCACTGAAGCAACAAACTGTGCTGGTAATTACAGCGTAATGCACACCAAATCACTGGGTATACTGGGAGAGGCTGTAGACATTACATGACTCAAAGTGCCACACACATTTGGTAGAAACTGAGCAGAAACCCAATCAAACACACCTTCTCCTTCATAAACCCCACTGCTGTCTGACGTCACGTATTCCTTGCAACAGGTGCAAAAAACGACGGGAAGTGTCGTGAAACTTACCTAAAGCAAAAGTTTCTAGCGCGTAGGAGAAAGTCACCAAACTACATCCGACAGGAACACAAGGTTAAATGTTGCCGTGTGTTTCATCGTTTCCCTGCCGTGCGCATATGATCACAATTCCCCGGATCGTCACCGGTGCTGGGAAACCAGGTAGCAGCTGGAGGTTTTGGGAGTGGCTGGCAGCTTTTCGCTTTAACTCCTTCCTCTCCTCAGGAAAGGTCAACCAGCTGACACAACCTGTTTGTAACCTGTTCTGGAGTGTCATTACAGCCACACACACTGTATTTTACAAGTCCCAGAGCTAATAACAGCCCCTCCTACAGCTGCACTCCAAAGCCGTTTCATCCACTGCAAACCTCCAGCTCCTCCCGAAGTTTAACCACATCTGTTTAATACAAAGGTGAACCATACGCACCTGATAAAAGTGAGCCCGCACCCTCAGAAACTTTCGCTTACTAAAACTGAGGTCTTGAATCAGCTTTTACCGAGGTATTCAAGGAACACCTCCTTTTTTTCAGCCATTGAAATGGCATGAAGGGAAAGACCGGGCATTCATATGCTGATGAGCTGGCGCAGACACATCGCAATCAACCGAAACGGTATTCCAAGTCCTTCCTCAACGAGTGTCAACACCAATAAATGGTGCGATCTTATATCTAATCAAATCCAACCATTGAGTGCTCAGGTTAACCAGGAACACTTTAAATAATATTACACGTGAATCTCTGTTGATCTTGGGTGGGACTAGGCGTGAATTTGATTTGAGTGTGTTTTGTAACTTAAGAAAGAGCCGCGCACTCTCGGCAAACTGCCGCAAGGGATGTCCCTTGAGTCAGCAGGGGCTGGGGACAGCACATTTAAAAAGCACAAATAAAACCTTTGGTGTAGACTTAGAAAGAAGTGATCCCTGAAGCTTCTCCTCAGAGCACTATGGGTAATGTAGGCGGCAGCTTACATTATTATACATAGACTGTTTATAAAAGATGGACATAGCCCATGTTGAAGCACTTTGAACCTGCATTCTTTTTGATGACCATTAGAGGGGTGTACAACGAAACAAGTTCAGCATAGCTAGGCTTTCTCTGCATTAGCTGGTTCGAGAAAACCTAAAACCAAAACAATCCTGCGTTGTTAGTAACAGGTTACATATGTAAAATAATTGTACTCCTTTGGCACAAAATCTCTATGGCACTTAAAACATGCTTTAAACAAAAGGATCAGTAAAAAAAAAAAAAAAAAGGTTGTGTCCATCAGATTTTTAAACTGAAACTCTGAACCTTACCTGCTACAGATAGGTTACCATGGTGATTTAGCTGGATTAAAAAAGAGAGCTAACCCACCTTGTGACTGACATTTCACCACCATATGAGTATGGAGATGTAGACGGAGTCCACGTCCATCTTTTAAATACAGTTTATGCTTTAATGAAGGTTGGCTCCTAAAAATAGGGTCTCCCATTTAAGGTTAGAATCTTTTAAGTGTAAATATCACATTGTTATGGATACATATGCATTAATAATACCACTAAGGTATTACTAGTATAATTGGGCCCTTTTTTGATTAATACATTCATCTCTTTAATTTTTTTAAATCCCCAACAGTACTTAGGTACCTTCACTGTTTTTAGTTTAATCCTTAATGCTAGGCAGTTCAGTGTTTTTACTGTAACTAGCTCCATTTCAGGTATTTTCACAGCTTTTGAAAGATATAATAACAGTAACATAATAATACGTTAAGTCATGTTGCCTGTCGTTGCCTGTAGGCTTTTTTGGGGTGCAGCATGTAAGCCTCACCTTTCTTAACTGAATTCAAGCCTCCACACGATCCTATTTCTGCCTGTGTCCCGTGGGCTTTCCCAGACAATGGGTCTGCTCATAGGTTTTCTATTTAAGGAGCAGCCCATTTAAATCAGGATTTTGCCATGCACCTTATAAAAATCAGTTAAGATTACAGTTTTTAGATGCTTTAGAATAAAAAGACAAGACAATATGTTAAGGATAATAAATACTGAGATATGTACATGTTTGCAGGCTTAATAACAGTCTGAAAATACTGTATGATCAATAACATCAACAGAACTGTGTTTCTTTATTTTTGTTTTGGGTCTTTTACTTAAAATATCTGAATAACACTTAATGTCACACAGTGTGTTTATCAGCACACTTACTTTTCTACTTTTTATAGTGGACAGATAACCGGATAAATCTTTCTACGGGAATTCAAAGTTATTAGTCTGAGAGTTTGAGATGTTGAAACTGATGTTTAAATGCTAGTCAGTTCTCTTCTCAGTTCTTCTAAGAGCAGGAAGTGAAATAGTTAGAGCCACAGATGGACCGAAGCTTCACCTGGGATCCCCAAATGCAGCAGCAGTTCCCAACGTTTTTGTTCTGTTTTCTCTGAAAATGAAGCAGCGCTTCATTGCACATGTTTCATAAGTGTTACCCCCTTTTATGCTGCATAATGTGAAACTTGTAAACTAAGTCCAGTTCGTCATGTTTGATGCATAAAAACATGAATGCAAGCATTTTCAAGACACATTTTTTGTGGATGGCGTCACAAAATTGACTTTAAACTTGGATTAATTCAGTGCAAAACAATAACAAAGTCAAACCTCCAGTGGGGGTTGACCCTTTTTAAGGCACTGTAATGTGTAAGCATAGCTGCCATATCTTACGTGACAAAATTGCGCCCTCTTGTGGCAGAAACCCCTCATGTTCATCAATTGGGGTGATACAGAATGAATGAAGCATTAAAAAAAACAAAACGTATGTGGGTCTTACCTGCTCCGTAGGAGGGACTTGTATAGAAGTTTTTTCTGCAGTTTGATTGAAACTTTGAATCTCTGGGGGCTGCGTTTCGAGTGAAACAAGAGGAGGAGGCGGAGGCTCGGGAAAAGTGTCAAATTCTGTGACGATTAGCTCTGGTATGGTGTCATATGTGGGTGGTGGGGGCAAAGGGAAATCCATATCCTCATCATGTACAGAGGTCTGCTCTGCGGTATCATCCTGCAGTGAGATTTTTGACTCTTGTTTTTCTTTTATGACCTTTGGCACAAGATGAGGTTTTGCATACACCTGGGTGCTTTCAGCCTTTGGAGGTGCTGAGTTGTGCATTTTTACATTATTCATAGTGTGTACAAAGGTGCTGATAGTCTGTACATCGGTCTTCACCTCTGGTAAGTCGTCACCAAAACCAAAAGTGGAGAAGCGGTAGGTCTCTTTTGGAACATCCTGAGATGATGGACGACTCTTTGTTGTCCCTTTACGTGGCTTTACATTGGTCATATCCACTGGCTTACTAGCAGTCAGACCGTGAGCTGAATTCAGCTTATTAGGACGAGGAGGGTCTCCACCGGTCTCTGGGAGCTCCTCCACATACTGAGCAGGAATATAAAAGGGCTTGGTGTGCTGGTCTTTGCGAACGTGCCACCAGTGATCATTAGTCCTGGAGACCAGGATGTAACTTTCATTGGGCTTTATGGACACTCGGCGACCATCTTTCGCTGTGTACTCGTACTCAAACTTCACTGACACGTGCTCCATGCTCTTGTGCAGGGCATCAACTCCCAGTTAATGTGGACGCACCGGTAACATTTTGAAACTGGAAATAGAGGAAATGTGATGTTAGGGTGGGTTTCAAAGAGTGTTCAGAGTTCATTGCTTGTTTTTTGTTTCGTGATCCCATTTCACAAGATTGTGTGACAAATCTCTCAAACTGCCCCATATATATATATATATATATATATATATGACTCTTGTTTTCTGTCTCTTTTTGCATGTCTTCATAACACTTAAGTGCTTAGTGTGTTAGTGTGTGCTGGTTGTGGGGTTTTTTTTGCTCTGAGGACCCCACACAATTGGTAAAAAGGAAATGAGCTGGTACTTAGAGTCATGGTACAAAACAAAGCACACCCCTTGTGATTTTGAAGGTTTAACATATCAGGACATAATGAATATTCATCTGTTATTTACCAGGTCTTAAAATTGGGGAAATACAACATCAGATGCACAACAACACATGACACTTACGCTGTCTCATTGTTTATCTGACAAAAAGTCACAAAATGCAGCTGCAGTGTGTAAAAAAAAGTAGACACAGTCTTAGGAGTCCCTGCCCGGTCTGTGAAGGGTTATACGGCCATTTCCAAACAACACCATGCTACAGCAAGAGAGATTACTCACAAGTGGAAAAGATTCAAGACAGTTTCCCGTTTTCCCAGGAGCATGTTAACCCCTTAACATCTAGTGTATCATATTTGATACAAACCAATTTTTGTGCATTTTTGAGACTTCTACATCATCAGTGTCCTAATTTGTCAGATAGTTCAATAAACTCTCCAATGTGAATTTTCTGGGAATGAATTCAAATTTCAGGCTTTAAGGGCTTAAATATTAAAGTTCATGACAACCTTGTTTGGAAGGGTTGCCAGAAGAAAGCCTCTTGTCTCTAAAAAGAACACAGCAGCATGGCTTAGATTTGAAAAGCTACATCTTACCAAACAATAAGACTTTAGGTTTAGGTGTTTAGCCATTATGCACAGCACCATGTTTGGGAAAACCAAACAAATGACCACAAACATCTCAAAACTGTCAAGCATGGTGGTAGATGGATGAGGATTTGGGCTTATTTTGCATCCACAGGACTTGGGCACCTCACAGTCACTGAGTCAAACATGAACTCCTCTGTACACCAAAGTATTCTAGAGTCAAATGTGAGGCCATCTGTCCAAAAGGTAAAGCCTGTCTGAAATTTCAATGGTCTAGTCAAAGTCCAGACCTCAAACTGATTAAGATGCAGTGATGGGAGGGCTGTGCATAAACAGAAAGTGGGCCAAATTTTCACCACAATGATGTGAGAGACAGATAATGTGATACAGAAAAGCATTAAAAAGCTGTTGACCTATTAAGTGTATGTAGTTTTCCACATTTTTCCTCATTTTGGATTAGTTTTTAATAAATAATGCGATATGGGTGCATTGTTGTTCATCTGAGGTTGTATTTATCTAATTTTAAGACCTGATAAAATATAATGCTACATGGCTGTAGCATCTTAGTCTTTTTCTTCTTTCATCGAGCACTCAAAGCACTTGGACCCATGTGTGCCTGTCCAATAATCCATCCATGGTTAGTGTTTGACATTATTATGTTAATGCTGATTTACCAGAAAGGCTAATGCAGTTCCAGTTTAGAGTAATGAGCAAAAGGCTGGCAGAGATAAAAGCCTCTATGTGTGTGTGCAGAATTAGACAGGAAATGGAAGTTGCTTTCCATTTGCTGCAGAGCAACTTCAACCTAAACTTGAGCATGAGCAGCAGACTGAGTAATTGCTTAGCCACAAAACAGGAAGCCTGCACCGTCCTCGTCTCAGCGTCAGGCAGACGTCACCCAGCAATCTCAGTTTGCCTGTTAAAGGCTATGCTTTCGCTACGGAGGACCGTGAATGTTTACTGCTTTTTATTATCTTCTGAAACACATTTTAAACAACAAATTTAGTAATAATAAAAACAAAATCAAACCGCAAAAAGGGGTCACATTGCTAATAGTGCTAGCCGTATTGTTAAAATCCTAATATATACATTACTTTTTACAAGAAACTCCATAATGCCAAAATATTCATACATACACTGCAAGGCACATAAAAATACAAAATCATAAATAATGGGGGAAAAAAAGTTAACCAACATGGGTAAAATTCTCATATTATGTCCTCTGGCATATTTTAAAGTTAGATTTGTCTTAAAGTGTCTTAGCACTCAACAATAAAAACAAATCTAACCATTGAATTTCACACTTAATAAGTTAAAATTGGTTTACTTGCCTCATCTCTGCTTCCCAGCATTCCCCGACATTGGTTTTTCAGCCTCGCAGCCTTGAAGCGGCACCCAAGTATCTAAACAGCCGGAGCTCAACCTGCTGCTTACATGTATCATTTCTGCTCGTTTGCCTCCCTCTTATTTCCTGTTCTGTGTGCCTCTGCGAATGCACCGAAAGAAGCAAATGGTGAGGCATTATAGCACAAAAGCCACGAGAAATGGGAAGTCTGACTTTAACCACACTTCCCAGTGTTTTCTTTAAATGTGCTTTGTATTCACAGAAAATCGCTCACAAAAAGCCAATGGGATGGTCCAAGTGGTGACTCAATCTGCCATAATATTTTGTCAACACTGTGACTAAATAAACATGATAAACATAGAGTTTAAAGGACAATTTAACCTTTTTCTTATTGAAAATAAGAGATATAGTTTAATGTTTTATGTATGTGACAGGAATGCAAAAATGAAAGTACAGAAAATCTTTTAAACTTAATAGAGTTTGTTACCAATAGGACCATAAGACAATACTTTAGAAAAGCAGGGTTGTTATGTGTGTATCTGTAGCTTCATGTGTATATATTTCTTTAAAACCAAGTACGCCCTCTGCTGGAATTTTAGGTTAAACAAAGTACACAAGTAAGTCTAAACTATAAATAATGAGAATTAGGGGGGGTTAAAGGGGATCATAAGTACAATACTTCTGATGATTTACTTATTTCTTTATTTTGTCTTAAATCCAGATTTGGACTGGACTAAATTGTGAATCACTGAAACACTAAATAAACTAAAGGCGGTCTGTTTTATAAACCAATTTAAACCGTGTTTATACAGAACTGAAGAAAGAAAAAGACATGAGATCTGAAGTAGATCCAAGGCAATCCTCACATTTCTGTGGATTACATTAGAAACTGAAAACACTCATATCTTCATTCACTTCAGAATACCGTCAGTGTCAGTGTTGCATATTTCATTACACATCTGCTCAATGTGGTTATATTAAAAATGAAGACATCAAATACTATCTAGGTCTTCAATGTTAGAGGCGATACAAAGAAACCTTTAGGAAGAAATGAAATACAAGATAACACACGGTTGTTAAATACAAGCCTGTGAAATTAAAAAAAAAAGGTTTTGAGTCTGTTGCTGAATGCATTTTAACGCAATTTGCTTTTGTTTAAAATCAGCTTTATCAGTTGTGTTAAATCCATCAGTTTTAATCTACTTTATATGTTGATTGCTTAGTTTGCTTTTGGTAAAGACATCTTGGAGAGGTGAGGCATGATTTATATTTTTATTTACATTTTTGTTAGCATTTGTACTGGAGAGAAAATTCAAATGTGTTCCTGAAAGATAAGAATCATTTTCTAAGTTTAAAGCAAATAAAATTCGGGTGATACAGAACTACAGAACATCGTCGGTTGATACCACTTACTGACAGTTAATTCTGCATACAGTTCATATAATCATCTGGAAACGCAACCGCGTATACTAGGATTAAATATTTTTTTTCCACAAGTAAGGAAGCCCCGCAATAAGCAGGGCATCAAAAAATTAGTTATAACTCATATTGTTCCTCTCCACGGAAATCTTTAGTAAAAGGCGAAAGATTTATACGATCTGAAGAGAAACATGAGTGTACTAAAGAACACAGTAACCCGGGGGGTGGTCCTTTTCCGACATACTAATTACACTCACGGTGTCACTGAGCTGAACCCAAACATACATATTTTGAATATTGTACTTAGGGGATCTACTTTATATAAATATATAAAATATTTTATATCTTTAAAAAAAAAATCTATACTAATTGCTTTAAAGCGAAAACGTAGGTTTAAAAAGCGTTGGAGTACTAGGCCCGATGCATGATGGGTAGTATTCTATTTCAGGCTAAAAATACAGCACTCGGGAAGCTTTGCTAGGTCTTTAACTGAGTAGAAACGTTATAGTGACTAAATTAATTGTTAAGTGATTAGAAATAAGGAAAGTAAGTACAAAGAATAAGAAAAAAGAGCCGGAAAGTTTACGCAGGCGAAACACACCGATGGAGAGGGCTTTAAAACGAGAGAAGTCCTTCCTACTACTTCCGTCTTCGCACAGCTAACCGCCTTTTTTTTTTTTTTTTTTAGTTAAACGGTTAAAAAAACAAAACAAATGGTATAAGACACACTTTTAGCGATCGAAGTCTTTTTTGTTTGATCCTCCAATTGAGACTTTGGGGTGTTTCCGGCTTTTCCCATCACAAAAAGATGAATTTTGACTTTTCTATTTAATTGTTCGTTTGAACCCAAAAGAAAATCAATGTTTCAACTGAACTAATTACCGCAAATGTCCTATGTAAATTTAATTGTACCATCATAAATCCTGATTAAGCTTTGAGTTTATCTGCTGTATGCCTGGGTTATTGTTTAAGTATCACACAAGTACAAGAAAATCGGGGGCCCAGTATTTCAGTATGGAAAAACTTCAAGTTTGTCATGGATGGAGAGTAAGTGAATGGACAAATATAGATGAATACATTTTTTTTCCTCGAGAGAGAAAAAAACTGCACTACTTTCCCTAGTTCAGAAATCAAGAAAGGCCTTAAGGCATGTCTTCAAACCTGAAATACTTGAACCAGTTGTCATCAAAATAACTGCAGTGACCCTAGCCTAACAGGCCTATAAATGATTTTCATATGCAAACTTTTTGGTGTATATTTAAACTGCGAATGGTTCGCCGCACTGCTAAGGTTTTTATTTCAAGTTTGTTGTGTAGTAAAGAACACAGACTAAGTCCCAATTTAAAAGAAAGAGTTCGATTAACTCTCAACACAGAGGTTTATTTGTGGCACTGTCTCACATTCTTTGTAATCATCTGGAAAAAAAAAAACCCCAAAAAACAATTGAAAAGTGAACTGAGTGAGTGGCTACTGGCATAAATTCCTTATTTCAGTTTCCATCACTACAGGACTAAAAGTAAAATGTTAGAAGTACAACAGACGAACAGCAGTGTTGTGCAAACGCATCATCAATACTGACGTATTACAAAATACAGTTCTCAACATCAAAGTGGCATTCTATGTGAAACATGTACAGCAAAATAATCAACTTGTGTTTTCATGCAGTATCAACAGCACTTTCAACACAACGTACTTACATTGGAAATTCTTCATCATCTTGTTAATAAAAGTTAGAAATCAGAACCGGAGCTCTCTTGTAAACCTACCCTCCTGCTTTTTCAAACAGGCTGATGGCGCTGACAATTTACAGATCAGCAAAGACGTTCAGATTGAACTCAACAACAGAATTACACTTAAAGAGGGCACCCGATCTCTTCTCCCCTTGGTCCAAAAGATTGATTGGTTTTACTGATGTTTTGGTCATCGGTTCAAATATAAATATAGTTTATTATTTTAATATAAAAAAAATAAGGCAGATTTCAACATGTTCGTTTCCACATAGATTAGTGAGCCCGCTGTGCATTATCCACTGTACACAAAGCCACATGATCTGTAAGAGTTTATTGCACAGAATACCAAGCTGCAGAAAAAGGGCGGAGCAGCTCATTTTCTTCTAAGACATTATCAAAAGGGACTGTAAAACTGATGACGTAAAAGTGTCCATGTGCAGCTTCGCCCAACAGTTCATATGGCCTTGACATCGATAAGGTGGCCTTGCTGGGCCCCCTGCCGCAGGGCTTTGATCCCTTGCAGCTTGCGGCCGTGAAGTGTGAAGCGAGACCAGGCCACCAGCTGGAGCAGGGCACAGGTGATAGGCACAAACACCAACATGTAGAAGCAGCCCAGGCGTAGAGGCGGATTCCCTGAGCTGGAGGCGACGTGAGACCCAGAAACTGAGTCCTTGACAGAATCTCTCTCAAAAATATCATAACCTGGGGATGACAGGATATATTTTAAGAGCACAACTGGCATAAAGCGATGCTTGTCAAACAGGTTATATTTGGGTAAACTGGTTTGTTAGCCTTAAAAAAGGCATCCAAAGAGGAAGTGAGCAGAGACCATAGAAAAGTCAGTAACATCCAGCTATGATGGGCGAATTCATGCAAAGCTGATGTTGCAATTTTCTCAACTTTGAGGCGAGTGACTGATAAGTACGTGGCTTGGACTGCTGTGGATACCCCCTTTGGTTTAGATCATTTTTCCTATCAGCAGAAACAGCTACACTAACTCTGTCCAGTAAACAACCTCATCTAAGTCTTAGTAAGAAGTAAATACACATGTTTACAATTTTTTTTTTCTTAAAATTACATTAATTTATTGTTGGCTGCCGGGTCACTTGTGCTGACCGTCCACGAATGGGCAAACAATTAATGCAAAGTTAAACAAATCTGCAAAACAAGTATAAAACAGGCTGATTTTTTTCCTTTTCCATCCTGTTGAGCTTCTTGAAAACTACATTCAAAAAATGAGATTACAAAGGCCTGTTTAACCAGGTAAATCCCAAAGATTTGATGAGTGGCTTTTTTGTTTTGTTTGTCATTTGCAAGATAAACCAATCACAAAACAGCAATCTGTGTCATCTGTCTAGTTCAACTTGTTGTGCAAGACACACACATGGATTTTAACTCTAGTTGAACCCTCAAAACTTTATCAACACACATATCAACAGAGTGTGTGAGCCTGTAGTAATTTGTGCCAGCTTCATGGGAAACACACATGAATGCAGCGCCTTGGAGCAAGCTTGGAAAAACCAGTGTCCTCATGAGGTCCAAGGCTGAGAGTTTATGTTTGTACCTGTGTAAACACAGAGCAGCCACGTGCCAATGAGTGGGGCGAATGTCTGCCCAGGTTTGGTCAACAAGGCAACCATGCCGAAGAGGAGAGCAGAGGCGGCTTGCTGACGTCGGTTTACCACAAAGTCCTCATCCACCAGATCAGAAATCACCAGTTTCAGGAGTTTGCATGTCCCCTCGGTGAACACGCGGTTACTAGAAGATGGAGACGTAATGTTACAGCGTGGAAACATCCGCTGTAATACAGGTTATCATACAAAAAGCCGTTGTTCAGAGCAGTCAGAGCACGCTAAGGTGTGTCCGAGTATGAAAAACAGTGTATGAAATACAGTAACAACTTCATCGCTTTTAGCTGGAAAGTTTTAGTGAGCTTCACCCGCAAGCTTAACCAATTTACCACAGCTGTGACTAAAATTATCAATGAGCTATGAGAGCACTCAAATGCTCTTGATAGCTATAAGAACAGCAAGACCACTAATAGGCTAAAAGCTGCATGAAAATCAATCGCTTGTGGCATTAAAATGTTATATGTCTATATGGGACTATACAGATAACTCAAATATTATAATTACAGTTAAGAGTAGACCAATTTCAGAATTTTGGCTAATTTCTAGAGAAAGCGTTTATATTCCCCCCCCTAAAAAAAGGGTCTTGTAGCAAACAAGTTAGCACGATACTGCATCACAGCATGTAATACATGTCGAGTTAACCTTGATAACATATTGTGATACAGACGTGTCCCGGCAAATGGCATGCACAAAGGAATTCTGGGTTTGTGTATGCAGCTTTGAAAATGATAAACCGTTAAAAACAAGAACAAAAAGAACCAGCCAAACTGCCCCACATCCATGAAGCGTGTGCAGATGTGTGTGCACGGCCATACCTAGCAATGAAGACACACAGCAGATAAATGTGGTCAGCCCCTGCTAGCAGCATAGCCACACTAAGTCCCAGTTTGAGCATAAATAGCCAGCGGATAACCTGGTAAACCCCGTAACGCTGGCACAGTGTCAGGAAATACAAGTTGTTCAGGTGTGGGGCAATATAAGAGATTCCTGTATGGAGCAGAAGCAGAGCTGCGTTAAAAATTAAAGCTAGAAAACAGCAGAAAAATAATTTGAGAGAAAGCCAGTGGAAAGCCAAAAAATCAAGACAAATGAGTAAAAATCTTGCAATTCATTCAAAGCTTCTGGTGCTACACATAAGTACAAAAAAATGTGTGATAGCTTTTGCTGTCATGTCTCAGATTTGGAATCAGTTGCCTGAAGAGATCAGGCTTGCAGAATTAGTAACCACCTTTGAATCACTTCTTACAGACTGGCTTTAATGTGACTCCATTAAATGCAATGTTTTCTAGTCACTCACTAACATATATATATATATATATATATATTGCACAAAAAAAATGAAGGGAACACTTGATCATCACTGGGTAATGCAAAGTCTGTTAAATTTCTTGGACATCAGCCTGTCTAGTTAGAAGCATAAACTGCTGTGAAACAATTTCACCTGCTTGGTTGCAAATTAAATTGGCAACAGGTCCACCAAAGATATGCCTCTCCAGACCATCACTGACCCACTGCCAAACCAGTCATGCTGGTTGATGCTGCAAGCAGCATAACGTTCGTCAAGCCTCTTTCATACTGTCTGGCCCTCATCCCACCCTCATGGAGTCAGTTTCTGAGATTCTGACCAGAAACACGCAAATGAGTAGTTCACTGAAGGTCATTCTGCGGGGCTCGGACACTGCTCTTAATGTTCTTTCTTGATCAAAAGAGCAGATACTGGCTCGTCTACTGGGTTGATGCCAGCCCAGTTTTCCTCATATAATAACCCACGTCCTGCTACCTCCTCCACACTTGACACAGCAAACCTTATGTGCATGTGCCATCCTAGAGGAGCCAGACTACGTGCGCAACCTAAATGAGCTGCAGGTACCATCACATGCTAACGGAAGTGACAAAGACAACAGCAAAAAGCAAAACTGGAGAAAAATCAGTCGGCATATAAGGAAAGAGCACTCCTCTGTGGCCACAACCTGCAAAAGCATTCCCCTTTGTGGGGTTGTTGCCTTGTTTTTCACTCTCCAGTGCGCATGTTTACACTTGAGTTTGAATCCAAGCAGGTGAAATAGATTCACAGTGGTTCATGCTTTCTACCTAGACAGATCAATGTCCCAGAAGTTTAACTAACTTTGCATTATACATAATGAAGATCGAGTGCTCACTTCATTCCCTTCAAATGAGTTTCTTCTTTCATATAATTTTTTTTTTTTTATAGATCAACCACTTATTTTCTGTCTTTTATTTAGCCCTCTTTCTGTCAACGCAATCTGCAAACTCTTTTCTTAAAGGTGCTATACAAATAAAGGTTAATTTTATATTTCAAAATACCGCTACTCATGGTTTAAAAGTATAAATTCAGTGTGTTTTCCAAGCATTTTTTCCCTCACATAACAGTGTTAACATTAAGATCACCTCTTTATTTTAAAATTCCTATTGGTAACTTCCTATTCGCTAAAATTTAAGTCACTATGTCAAATATATCATTTCTTATCTCTTGCTGTGCAAAACATCCATTAGAAACACTCGTGTGAATCATTTACTGCATCTCAACTTAATCTTACCAAGTAAAATTGAACCCGTAGAGGCAGAGATGTTGTCAGATAAGAGATGTTCTAAGAAAAGTGGGAAGAAGTTGTTGTTGAAGTGGCAGTGAAACACCTGCAAACGGAAGCAGAAGTGACAGATAAACAAAGACAATTATTTTATTGTAAATTTAAAGTAGCTTGTTACTTGGTGCTGTAGTAGTTTTCTTTAATTAAACACCAAGAAAACAAATGAAATGATTTCTGATTTTAGTGCGAGCAGGAAAACCACAAATATATAGCTAATAATATTAACTACGAAAGTTCAACAAGTGTCATTTACAAGAAGGGATTGCAACTGCTGCACTTCATGTGGAAAAACAAACAGTGGTTCTTTCCTACCATTCATTTGTGGAGGGCAGTCTAACTTTTATCTTGCATTGTCTATCGTTAATAACAAGAACAAACTCAGTAAAACTGTAAATATTTGTATTAAGATTGCATGTCAAAAACAAACACGGCCTCACACGACTTTACGACTTTTAAAGGCTGACCAATCCTCAGTGATGTTTTGCATCTTCCCTGTGGTGAACACGAGTTACCACCAACAGGATGGAGGCTCCACCTCTACATCTTTCTGGTGCCAGGAGATCATTTTTACTTTTTAGATGTGTGTCGCTTTTATACTGTGTTAATGTTATGTTATGTTGTTAAGATGTATAATAAATGTGAATACTCCTACCTGCCCTAGAGCTATTGATTATAGATTGGATAATTGATAACAAGCACTAAATCATTGATTCCATATCATCCAGATCTACCTTTTCCCACTTGGTGAGTTTTAGTTTCTCACCTGAATCAGGTTCATTGACACGAACCACATGAAGTTCCTGTGTTTGGAGAGCTGCTTGAGATACTGTCCAATAGTGACAGGTTTTTCCGGGTGGTTAAGTGGAGCATGGCCAACATTTAGTCTGTGATAACAGACACACGCAAAAAGATGTGAGAAAGGGGAAAAAACAGTATGAAAAATTTCTCATATTATTCACACTTTTAAATTCTTACTCTTTGAGTGCTGATGCATCATCTTGTTTTGGATGGATTTCCTTTATAAAACGGCGCTGGAGCATTCGAGACACTAAGAAAAACCCCAAGATGGAAAAAGCTGCCAGAGCCACACAGAAGATACGGAAGGAGTAAAAGTCCTCTTTATCCCAAAAAGAGTAGGACAGAAAGACGGAGAAAGACCCCAGAGCGCTGAACACCGAGCAGTGAAAGTTGAGGCGTGTGCGATCGGTGGCAGACACAGCGAGGTCCGCCAATAGGGCGCTGTGGTGGAGATCCACCATAGTGAGAAAGCCATCGTAGAGACACAGGCACAGCAGGAACTGCAGGCCTGGACTGGCCCACGCCACCCAGAAGGCCAGGAAGGACAGAGCGAAGAGAGGACCATTTGTGGCGAGGGCCTTCAGACGCTTCAGCACCACCTCTGGATTTGTGATCTGAGAGCCGGCTCTGGGTGGAAAAACAAAACGCATATAAGAAATCTTTAGATATGTTTTGTGATAATTAACCAACTTCCTTGGTACTGACAGATAGTTCATTGCAGACAGCCCTGTATATCATGATGTCAGGCAGTGGAGAAATACTTAAAATGGTGACCTTAGCTGGCACAGCATCCCCACTCACATGCTGTTTAAAGCCTAAATAAAAAATGTTTTAAAGGGAGGTGATGACCTGACCCGGTGTAAGTTGAATTAGGACTGCTTCAACTATAACAAAAGCTAGGAGGGTCTAAGAATAAAAATATGGAGCTGGAAATTAGCATGGCATTCATCTTATTGATCATCTGTCTTAAAATTGGCCTCTTTGGGTGTGACAATGCACATAAGCACAATTGTTTCCTTAATAGTTAAGGGAAAGAGTCTGTCATACCTTACTTTTCTGATCATTTGTTAAATAAATGTATTCTATTTTAAGCTTTGGTGAAGGTTAAAGCCCCAATTATTCTCACATACAACCAGAAAACACTTAGAAACCTACTGGGAAAAAGCGGGTAGTCGTATTAAATGTGACAAACTTCAACAGAATGATGTGATCAGCTTTATAACATCACCGCCTTAGAGCAACACAGAGAAGGTTTGCTTAGTGATATAGCAATGTAAACACAGAAAGCAGCCAAATGTTTGACAAAGTGCTCTGATGGCGTCAAACACTTGGGTGTGTACGGGTGTCTAAGAGATACTTGGGCGGTATGCGTGGGAAGTACAGCAGGTCAACCAGGAAAGTGAGAAGTGATCAGAGTCCGAATGAAGATTTTTTAACTGGAATTTCAAGATCATTCTACAAAGATGATCAGGAGTATCTCTCCAAGTTCAAGGCAAGTAGATGAACCGTGTTGACACATAACAGGAACTATGAGGTGTCTCCTCAGACGAAAAAACTTCCCTCTTTCGAAAGAAGATGTGCAACTGACAAAAATATCCCAGAAACAACTAAATCCTATTGCACAACATTAGTGTCTCTTTCAAAGGACCTCAACTAAATAAATGACAATTTTTTTGAATATTTATCATGTGTGGTCACGTCCACATTTTTAAAGCCTGTGCAAACAGTTAACTTGTTTTTCTGCAGTCTTTTACACATCAATGTCTAAACAACTATTAACAACTGTGTTTGTTCCACAAAAAAGTAGAAGAAAGTAAAGATGCAAATACTTACTGAGGAGAGCTGAGAAAGGCGCGGTCACTCAGCCAGCCGAAGAGAGGGTCATTCAGACTGTTCCAGATAAGGAAGACAGTCTGTGGAGCAGCAGAAAAATAATGTTATTAATGTTATATAAAAATCAGTGGATAATGATGCATATAGGATTACCGTTAATCTTAAGTAGGTTCCAATAAAGAATCTGTTCTTCTGTGCAGTTTCAACCTTATCGTTTTGCCATAATGTATTTCTATTTCATTTTACTTAAGCTTTCGTCTTATAGGTTTTATTTATTGTTACAGCAGCACAACACAATTTGTTGTGTCCACTGACAGTACAAAAGACTGATGTAGCCACCATGATGTCATCCATTGGTCTGTGGAGTCCTGTTATGAAACCTGAAGCTTTTTACCATCTAAGAGGTGGATCTGGCTGTGATACTACTGGATGTTTACTGGCTAATGACTTTTCAATCACATGTTGTTTGTATGTTTCAGCATACTCTGGATAATCCTCTTTTCTGACAATGAAAATGGCCAAAACATACAATTTTGGATTTAATTTTTGTATTCAGTCTGACCTGAAATGAGTGACTGAGCCCATAAAGTGTTCATAGAGTTCTGGGGCAATGGTGATTTTCCTTAACTTCTATAGGACTGAAAGTTATTTTGCAACCACAGGTTATCGCCCCTGGTAGCATTAATAATAAATACAGGTTTAAGGCCATGTTGTCTTCCCTTTTTAGACCCAGAAGCTACTGTCTGTAAAAGACAGATCCGTTTTGCACTGTCCAAAATTAGTCTCATGTAGAGCTGACAGACTTTAAGATAAATCAGCTATATTTCATAATGAAGATTTCTGTTTTCCTGGTACATAAAAGGGTATTTAAATAGCAAAAGCAAAACGATGAGCACACTCTCAGTGACACTGGACTCGTAAATTAGAGTTGGATTTCTAATCTGAACTAAAAGTCCAAATTTAAATCACATGTTTAATCTCAGAGTCACAGTTTTGGGCATTCTTTAGACTCACCTCTCCCACCCAGAAGGAGATTTTATCGATCTTGTAGATGGAGACAAACGTCTCCACATAGTAGAGCAGGAACACATTGTGCAGGATGGATGTAAACAGAGCCAAAGAGCCATAGAGCAGTGCAGTAGAGAGGACACCTTGCCAGCAACCCCAGACCCTCCTGCCCATTCTTCTTTCTCAGTCTCTCTGCTCCGTCTTTCCTTTGTGCCGAGCAGCAGTCATTTCATGGCCTGGCTGCCCCAGGGTCACCGCCTCATCATAACCTGCAAAAACAAAAAACAAACCACACAGCACAAGTAGATGCATTTAGATTTGATAAAAAATATACAACAGATAAAATGTATTAGCTCATAACATCACATTTTTGAGATTTACCAGAAATTGCACTGCACCTTTTTAAGAGTTAAATCCCAGTTGAGCACACCAAAATAATATTAACATTCCTGTCTATGTCTCCCCACAGAGTCTGAGCAGACCAAAAAAAGTGCTGTTTTCAAAGCAATGGTGCACTAGGTACTCATTAAACTTAGTTAGGTTGTGGGACACTGTTCCTTTCCTCTATGGCCTACGCCCAGCCGACTGAGAGTAATACTTACTTCTCCCAGCCAAATATGACCACTCCTTTGAAAACTCCATCTCACTTACCTCATAAAAAGCTGACCAAAAGAACAAAGTACAAATTTCAGGATGAGTATTTTCACTGCTGTGTTGCCCTTGGGTGTCATACTCAAAACTGAAGTGTTGCACTGTTTATGCTATTATAATTACAAAAAACTTTCAGAAAAAAAGAAAGATTAGCTTGAAAAGGAAGCATAATTTGCTTCTTTCATCAATGCAGACATATATAGACCTTAATACAGACTTTGCATGTACATGCAAATTTACTGTAGGTCTTAGGAATTTTTTTTTTGGCCACCTTGCGGGTATCAGTGAATCCGAATCAGCGTATACAATCTACATACAGTCACACCCATATTTCTCTATAAAGTAACATAAGGTATAGAGGACAAGTCAGTGGTGTTTTTCTAAGAAAGAAGCCTGTACAGTTCAAATAGACCATATGCTGAAGGTTCATGGATGGAGTGAAAGGGGAGATCCTTCTTACATCAATATGTAAGATGGATGTCACAAGATAGGAACAGGAGTAAATGTGAAACGCTGTGGAGGCTATGTCTTGGGGATGAATTCCAGCTTGAGGTTTTGGAGTTCTTGTTAAAACTAAAGGATTTATGCACACAGGAAAGTACAGATATTGATCTACCGTGCAATATCATCTGGAATGCACTTTTTTGGCAACAGCTTCATTTTTCCAAATGACAATGATCCTAAATACACTATCAGTGTAGTAAAAACATACCTGGACAGAAAAGCACACAATGGAAGACCATCAGTCATGGATTGGCCTCCACAGTTCCCATTTTAACAGAATATATGAAGAAATGAGGGACTGGTACAGCACTGCAGTTTAAAGATGTGTTAAAATATTCTAAGACAGCCTCCTTTATTTGTTCATACAAACAGTCTGAGGCAGTTCTCAATGTGTTTGTAGACTACAAACGAATTCAGTTCCTTCACGCACACCTTGTGAATGAGATCTACGGTTTCCATGTTACACCCCCTTGTGAATTACTGTCTTCCAATACAGTGAATGCAAATCCTTTGTTGGTTGTTTTATTCTCAAGTCCCAAGTGCATTCTCATAAGCAGCACCCCAGGGAGAAGAATTCACTTAAAAATACCAGCAAGCACCTCTCACTTCACACCTGACTCCCACAAGCTCAAACTTGCACTGATCACATCCTGTCACGTCTTCAGTGGGGGAGAAACATGTAATACTTTAATTTAAAAAAACCAAGGCAATATGATACTTTCTATCAGTGTAGTGTCTAGGCACAACCAAGATAAGTGGGGCAACCTCAGTGGAGTGTAACAAAGAGCTCCTTATCAGATCCAAGCAGGTAAAAGCGGGATATCTTTCAGCTGGCTGTGCCATATCACATCTTTAACACCTATGCATCTTACCAAAACAAAAGTGGTGTACTTTGCAGCAGATAATAGAGCCTGACAACATCTACAAATATCCAATTCATGTCCTCTCAGACACAGCATATTTACCAACTGCTTTCTCCCCACCTGTAGGGCAGCCCACCTGTTGTGTTTACAGGACATAACAGATGTTTTTTAAAAGAGATTACACCGCAATTTCACCTCACACTGCACACACAATCACTATAAACAGACTTTACAACGGTGTTATAGCGGTTAGGTTAAACTGCACACAATATCTTCCCCGTGTGACAAACACGTAGTCAAACACTTTTATAGCCTCCCGAGCTAGTAAAGAAACTACAAAATGAAGAGGAAATAAGCCCACTGACTAGTAGTGGCTTAACTTCTTCTTCTAAATATACCACAGACACGGAAAAGGCGGCGTTGCTGCTCTAAAAAAGAAGGAGAAAAAGACATTTAACTCACTATTAGTAGCTTATTAGCTCATTTACAAGCTCGGCTCTCGATTGAACTCACTTATATTATAAGTAGTAACGCGCATGTGTAGCAGCGGATCGATTAAGAGCAATATTGGAATAAGCTCTTATCTGCGTGTTAAACGTCCTGCTAATCGATAGCGCTAGCATTAGCTAGCTGGTTAATAATAACCTTATCGAGCTGCCAAGCAGGAAATTCACATATTAACAACTGGCTTCAAGTGTATTCACGACAGAGTACACACTGAGTTACGTACCGTTAAAAAAGGTGTTAACCGAAGACGATAAAGCGTGTTTGGCTCCGTGGGAGGTTAACGTGTTGGCTCAGCAGCTGTGTCTCAGTCCCAGACAGAGAGCACGTCATGACAACAGTCCGTACTCACACCGGTGACGACTGCGCCGGGTTTGTGAAAGGGTTTCCCAGCACTGGAGGCACATTGATAAGAGCTGCAGCGCCACCCAGCGGCACAAAGACCAGATGCACTTCTGAAAGATGTTCAAACGGGACAGGGAGCACTAAAGCCAACGTTGGATTCCAGTATAACTTGCAACGAGTCACATAAAACTGGGCACATAAAACTGAAACACCCTCGCTGCAGGAAGGAGCGCTTTCGCGAATCATTCATCCCAACAGCAGTTAGACTCTATAACTCCTCAATCACGATGTCATGAGTAACTGGACATTGTGGACATCCATGGTCACACTTCATACATAATGCACCTTTTATATGTATGGACGTGTGCAGGTATATGTGTATGTATATGTATACGTACGTATATTTAGTGTGTACATGTGTGTGTGCGTGTACATGTCTATACTTATTGATACTTATAGATATCTATTACTTACATAGTAATAGTAGTGGTAGAATAGTTAAATTTATGTCTTGCATATTTCCACAACCCTCTATCCATAATCACATACTGTGTATGCTACCGTTGTATATAGTGTATTATCTTACTTATTTTGTATTTGTTTGTATTTACTTCGTATTTTTCGTATTTTTCTTCTGCTATCTGTACCTGAGCTGAGGTAACGCACACATTTCCCTGCCATGGAATCAATAAAGTCTTATCTAATGTTTGTTGGGACCAAAGCAGCTTGTTTCCATGGGCATGATTTTTTTATATTTAGTAATTAGACATATCACACATCAATACATGGCCACAGAGTAGAATAGGAGCCATTACAAAAATATATATATATATAATTTCACCGAAACCTGCTTTATATATATATATATATATATATATATATAAATAACTTAACCTCATGGGTGAGAAGGTTGAATTGAAACATGACATAGGAACAGACCAACCAACAGACATGACTGATGACTGACTGGGGAAAAACACAAGGGGAAGAAAGCAAAGACAGAAGTGAACAAGGGGCCAAGGTAACTTAAGAGGAGAACAAAAGGACTAGACATGGGACAGAAGGGGACAAACAATAAGCACACATGAGACGGGGACACCAGGGAACACAGAAGAGAACAGATCAGGGAAGATGAAACAAAAGGGAATACAAATAGGCACAGAAGCAAAGAGGGACAAAAGATTACCAAAATGACACAGGAAATCATCAACACTGAGATAAGGACTTAAACACACAAACGTCCAAGACAAAAGGAGTAGACAAACATGAGTATCAGGGATCAGGCAGCCAAGAACATACAGGCAGAGTTATAATCTTCACAAAATGGGTTTTACTATACCCCAAAAAAGACAAAATTATTACAAAAATTCAAAATGACAGAAACTAAGAACTAAGTGGGCCCATAAAATGCTTCAATCTTAAATATGATCAACTTATCTCTAATAATTGGATATGTACCACAGGGCTTCAAGCTGTAAAGGTTTTAAGTAA
Organism: Etia nguti; assembly: GCA_015106755.1. Lineage (NCBI taxonomy): Eukaryota > Metazoa > Chordata > Actinopteri > Cichliformes > Cichlidae > Etia > Etia nguti. Next base: position 498 of record VUQG01028340.1, on the reverse strand, counting down.
ACCTTTACTTAAAAAGCCATCCCTAGACCCAGCTGTCTTAGCTAATTATAGGCCAATCTCCAACCTTTCTTTCATATCAAAAATCCTTGAAAGAGTAGTTGTCAAACAGCTAACAGATCATCTGCAAAGGAATGGCTTATTTGAAGAGTTTCAGTCAGGTTTCAGAGCTCATCACAGCACAGAAACAGCTTTAGTGAAGGTTACAAATGATCTGCTTATGGCCTCTGACAGTGGACTCATCTCTGTGCTTGTCCTGCTAGACCTCAGTGCAGCGTTTGATACTGTTGACCATAATATTCTATTAGAGCGATTAGAGCATGTTGTAGGTATTACAGGTACTGCGCTGCAGTGGTTTGTATCATATCTATCTAATAGACTCCAATTTGTGCATGTAAATGGAGAGTCCTCTTCACACACTAAGGTTAATTACAGAGTTCCACAGGGTTCAGTGCTAGGACCAATTCTGTTTACATTATACATGCTTCCCCTAGGCAGTAT
>VUQG01028339.1:9408-46357 GCA_015106755.1 Etia nguti | reverse complement strand
TTCTTTCAACCACTTCTGTCCAGTAGGGGGAGATTTTAGGACATTCCCAAAAAATATGGAAGTGGCCTACTGAAGTATATCCACATTTCCTCCAACATTTACCATGTTCAGCATTTTTACTTTGGAGTTCTTTAATCTTAGGGGTGATAAAAAACCTCAGAGTATTTTTCCAAGTGAACTCTCTCCATGAATCGGAGCTTGAAGTAGTGGCTATGGTTTTACATATGTTAGACCAATCTTCTTCAGATAGATTTATTCCAGCCTCTTTCTCCCATCTGAGTTTAATGTAGGTGGTAGAAAGTTTCCTTTCTGTCTGTAGTATTAATGAGGTGATAGAGATTTTTTTTTTGTCAGTTTCCCTTTACGTGCATCTATAAAAATTTGGACTAAAGGCTTTCTCTCCTTGGACACAATATCTGTATTAAAGTGATGTCTTTATTGGAGATATCTAAAGAAGTCACCCCGCTCCAGGTTGTAACTGTCTGACATTTGTTGAAAGGTATCCAAACCTTTTTCAGATGATATTTTCCAATATGCGGGAGTGCCAGAATTGCACCAATATTTAAACCTACTAACATTTTGTGTCATATGCTGGCCAGCGTAGTACTCTTGCATCACTTTCAAACATTTTGTCACCAATCACACCTTTAAATGGAGCAGGGGGCATTCGGATTTGAACCGGAGACCTCTTGATCTGCAGTCAAATGCGCTACCACTGAGCTATACACCCTCAGTCTGTCATCAACTGTATGCAAAAGGTTCCAGTCTTGAAAAATGAAGGTGATGGGGATGTGCTTTAAAGCTGCATTCTTTGTAATGAGCAGGTTTTTGAGAAAATGAACCTAGTTCTCATATCAAGTGACATCACTTTAAGTTAATTAATAGGCATCACTTTAAAATCATGTCTCATCTACTTAAGTGTTGTCTCACTTCCTCGTGTCGCTTTCTTGTTCCCTTCTCCACTGGGAGATGAGGAGTTGAGCATCTGCAATTTGGGAAATGATAATGGGAGACGATGAGATTAAGTTTAATGCTAACAAGATTTATCCTGTATTTTCTGCAGATTTGTCAGCTGCACATTTTCTCCACCAATCATCGAATTATCTCTGCCACATCTAAAACTGAATTCTGCTAGAAGATAAATTCATGAAAACCCTATACAGGTTCTCTATCGCTGAGATAAACACACAGTCTTCCATAGTTTCCAGGTCTGAAAAGTGAAAACAGTGTAGAAATGACTTAAACTTGCTTTGTTTTAAAGGTCAGCAGGGGGCAGCACCTCTGGTTGCCCCTATTTCTTACTTTTTATGGCCTATAACACTTTTCTGATGAGTTTATAGGTTCAGTCACTGGATTCAGTTCATTTTGAAGTCTTACTTCTGATTTTATCCACATTATAGTCCCAGTTAAAGTAAAAGAAAAAATACACAAAAGAGCACGAGCGTATTGTTTAGGGCATGGCTACCTTTCGATCAACCATTATCCATTGGTTTTTCAGTCAGATTGGTACCATTTCAATAGGAATTTACTAAAGTTACTTAGTGCCGGCCCTCATTTTATCCACTGTCTGCGACATTATCTTAGGCTTCTCCTTTAAGGGAACTTTTTTCTGATTGGCTGACACCAACCAAACAAAAGGTTATGCCCAATTCGCACCACCCAGTATGGCCATATTGGGCGAAACTGCCGAATGGTGCAGCTTGGAAAGGTTGTTTTCAATTTAATCAAAGAAATAAATAAAGCATAGTCCTTATTTAAAGAGGGGGCATCCGGATTTGAACCAGAGACCTCTTGATCTGCAGTCAAATGCTCTACCCCTGAGCTATACCCCCATGTCTACACTTGGTCCCATGTCATAGACTGTATATAAAAGATGGACACTGCTTGCAGTACAGCATTTTGACTGTGGTCTTGATTCTGGGTTCCTTTAAATTGTCATCCGAACGTTGGCAGAGAATAACAGCAGAGCTAAAAGAGAGTGAAAATACACACATTCACCATATGAACATTATTCTGTGTTCACATCTTGTTTCTGCTTTTGAGACAGACTGGATTAAGGACTCAAGGAAAATAATCAAAGATTAGAGGACCTACAGAGCACTTTCAGTCGTCAACTTGACCTTCAGAAAAAGGGGTGCTGCTTTTCTTTAATCTAAAGCCGTGGCACCATCGAGCGTCTGGCGGTCGTCTGCTGGCTGCTGCCTCTCTGTCTGGCTCACCCGGTGTCCCTTTCATTGTACTCATTCTTTAACCTAACACTATACGAAGACAGGCAGAGAGAAAGCAAAAGGGGGGAGGTAGGGTGATTTTAATAGCAGCGCTGGCCACAATCTAATTAGATTCTGCTTCATAGGACCAGTGTAGAGCTCATGGTGACACCTGACGGAGTGATGTGGTTTACCAGGATCAAGGCAACACCCAGCTACGTCAAACTCTCTCTGTTATGTCCATAATAAGGCCCTCGTTCCTCCCCAGCCGTTGTAAATGAGTCTGATATGAGAGTGGAGCCATGCTAATGAGGCCCTGTGTTTATTTTTTATTCAGAACCAGCCAGCGTTTTGAGCTTGTGAGGCAAGCTCTGGCATGACACCTGAGTCATGCTGGCTCAGCTGAGACCGCTGTTGTTGTAACCGCTTGAACTTTTTTTAGATAAACTGAAAAGGAGTTCTCAGGTGACTGCAAAAGGTTAAAGGATGGCATGGCTGCGTTAAGGGAGATAGATTCCACGAGTTTGCTTTTTTTAATATATATGTTAGACTTCATTCTTTAACTTTCTTATGTTAAAGACATTTTGTCTACTGCAAGGAAGCAAAATAAGTTGTAAAAGGTTTGCTTAAACTGGTCTGCAGTGACAAACACTGCACAAACATGGAGTAATGACTTGTCAGTCATACAGTAAACCAAACCCTGCTGCTTTTTGGCTTTAAAGGAGACAGAAAAACATCATAAAACCCACAGGGAAAGTGTTTCCTGGGGTCACTACTTCACTTCAGGACTTCTAAGGAAACAAGAAGTCGCTCCTTTAGGAAGAATGCTGGTTTAAGTCACTTCAGGTATATCTTTGGCTTTTAACCCAGAAGCTACATCCATGTTTATACAATTTATGGTATTAAACAGCAATTTATCCAGCTGTTACAGAGCAACACCATTCATTTGGAAACAGATCAACCCAGTCTAAAGTTCTCTCTCTTTTTTGCACTTCTCTCTACCAAATCTGAGAGCATGGGCTGTGATAGTTTCACCTGCTTCTTTTAAAGTCCTCTAAAAGACTTAAATATATATATTTTTAAAGGGAATAATTTATTATTTAGTAAATTAGTTTACTTTTTTTTTTTTTCTCCGCCTGTCCCGTTTGGATCTTTTGCCATCAGAATTATTGTCTGAAGGCCAAGCAAGATGCCCAACGGATTTACTATACCAAGTTTGATTGACCTTTATTTTTATTGTTTATTTATTTTATATTGGGTTGTTACATACGGGACAGACATGACTGGGGGAAGGGGAAGGGAAAGAGAAAGAGAGGGAGGTGATAAAGGACACACAAAAAAAAAGAAAAGAAGGGAAAGAAAAGGGTGGAGGGCAAAACAATACATATATATCTATATATATATATATATATCAATCACCTGGATCACCTGTTGAGAAACAAAAAGGAGAGAACAAGCAAAAAAAAGAGCAATATAATAAACAACATCATCGTGATAATCTGTGTATATAACAGTAAATACTAAATATTGAATATTATTCAGATCGACAGCGCACAGTGTGCTTTGAGGTAACAGCCAAGAAGGGTGTAGTTTGTACTTTTACTGCTTATGTGTCTCCAAATTAAGACCATATTTTCCATAAAACCCCCACAGAACAGGAGGCGATAACAACCATTGTAAATTATGGAAACGTGCCGTGTACAGCCGGCGCTTCTTCTCGATTAGTTCCTTGAAGCAATCCCCTAAATTTTTAGTGATGGTCTTTGTCAGTGGTTAATGTGCTCAGTTTTAAGTTGCTGTAGCTGCTTTGATTTGTTTGGTACAGATGGTTGCAATGGTTAGTTGCAGATGTTGCTTTTTTTTTTTGTTCCTGGAATTCCAGTAGTTGCTGTTGTTCATTTAGTTGCAGATCTCACTGTAGTTTCAGTTGCTTGTTTAGTTGTTGATGTCATTTCTGTGGTTGGTTTAGTTGCAGATGTTTCTGCCTTTACAGTGGTAGGTTTATTTACAGAGGTTACCTTATTTAGTTGTAGATGATGCTGGTTTTAGTTGCAGCCATTGCCGTGTTCAGTTGAAGGCGTTCCCGTAGTTGCAGCATTTGGTTTAGCTGCTGTAGTTGCTTGAATTTTAGTGGTTAGTTTAATTTTTCGTAGTTTAAATTTAATATTGCTGTAGCTTCAGTATTAGCTGCTGTAGTTTAACAACAATTACCAGCAACTGTAGTTTTGTAGTCTTTGGGTAAGAAAAAGTTACCCAAAAAACAGTCCACAGATGTCATGCTCAGAGCGAGAGAGGTCTGTTGTAAAAGCTCTGTCTCCTTTACCTCTCGGTCTTTTGTGCTGCACATCCAACAGGCCCTGATCATATGACCTCAGGGACTTGCTGGGGACGTATGGATGAAAAATTTCTCTCATCCACATTGGTGCTTGTCCATGCAGAGCTCTAAAAGTCAAAATCTTAAAGTGAACTCTAAAGGCAATGGGGAGCTTGTGAATACTTCATCCACAAGTCAGCGGCATTCTGAACAACCTGCACATGTTCCAGGGAGGTTTTGTTAAGACACGTGAACAATGAATTGCAAAAACCCAGACGTGATGAAATAAAGGCATGAATAACAACCTCCAATTCAGAATGTGACACAGTGGAATTCAGCTTGGCAATATTTCTCAAGTGATAAAAGCAAGAGTAAGCCAGAGACTTAATGTGAGCATCCAAATGGAAGGCTGAGTCAAAAGTTACACCAAGGTTGCTGATATAAGATTCTTCAAATGTGGTTAGGAGGCCTAGAGTTCCTACTGTCTTAGGCATAAATCTGGATGCCCAGACAAGACTTCTGTTTTCTCATCATTAAGTTGGATAAAATTATGTGCCATCCAACTTGTAATAGATTCAGCATCATCTGCATAGCACTGATAAGAAATTAAAGTGCTTGTACTAAAGAGGGAGTGGATACAACAGAAACAAGAAAGGCCCCAAACCAGAACCTTGTGGGACACCGTAGACAAGAGAAGTGGAAGAAGACAGCTTGGCTTAAACAATGGAAGAGAGTTAGCCTGGTTTCAACTAAAATTATTCCACTCCTACATGACGTTAATGAACATTTTATATCTTGATGCCTTTACTCAACAGGAACTTTAAAACCATAGTTTGTGGCTTGAGAGGACTCTTTACGGTGAAGCTATTCATTTTGAACAGTCAGGTTGTGTGGTCTGGTGCCACTGTGCCAAAAAAATGCTATATAGCCAGGAGCGCTACATACAAGCTAAACACGTCCTGAGAGCTCTGAGCAGTCTTCTCTGCGTACTCACAGAGTTCTAAAAAAATCTCTTTACTCATCTAATTGAGAACCTCATGTAAATTTTAAGTCTAGATTATTTACAGAATTCAAGCAACATTACTGTTAAAGTTTCCCACTTAGCATCATACAAAGTGTAGCAACACATGGACACACATTTGTGTCTTCTTTTAGAGTACTTTAATTTAAGAGGGACAAGAGTATGATTTTTTTTTTTTCCTTTTTCCACCAGTGGCATCAACCAAATTCACTTCTACACTGGCTAAAGAGAGTTGTCTCAACTTACAGTGCAGCGTGGCAGATTCTGTGATGACTGGACAGTCGGGCCAGTTTGCTGCTTGTTTTCAGCAGTTATGCCTCTCTGCAGATGTTGCTGTAGTCCAGTGGGTACTTTTGGTGCAGATGTTTAAGTGTGTGGTTGCAGATGTTTCTGTGTTTGCAGTGGTTGCTTTAGCTGTTGCTTTTGCCATATATAGTTGTGCATCTTGCAGTAGTTGGAGTAGGTATTTTAGTTGCAGATGTTGCTCTGTTTAGCTGAAGAGTGTTCGTGTATTTAGTTGAAGGGGGTGACGTTGCTGTATTTAGGTGCAGATATTACTGTAGCTGCAATGGGCAGTTTATTGGCAGATGTTTCCTGGTAGTTTACTAGTTGGTTTAATTGCTGTAGTTGCCGTGGTGCAGTGGTTAACACATTTGCCTTACACATTACACATCTCCTCCCTGGGAGGAGACACAGCGCCAGCCTCATGGGGTACTCAGTGTGCTCCCAGGGCCGGTCCCAAGCATGGATAATTGGGAGGGTTGCGTCAGGAGGAACATCCGGTGTAAAATCTGTGCCAGGACAAACATTGCTATGGTGACCTCTCAGGATAGAAGAAAGCATCTGAAAGAAAGTTTCAGTGATTGGTGTAGTCAGAGTAATTAGTCAGTAGTTACAGGTGTTGCTATAGCCGCAGTGGGTAGGTTATTGGCAGACATTTCTGTAGTTTGCTAGTTGGTTTAATTGCTGCAGTTGCTTTGGTTTCAGTGGTCGGTTTCGTGTCAGTAGTTGCTGTGTGTAGTTGGAGGTGATGCTGCAGTTTTTCTGGTTGGTGTAGTTGGAAATGTTGCTGTATTCAGAAGATGTCCAAAGCTTTACTTGCCAGAGGCTGTTGCTTCAGACCGACCCCAGACAGCTGTGCATTTCCATAATATGTCGCAGTAATCTCATTTACTGCAGAAGCAAGGTTGAGATTTGATGCAAAGCCAGTGTTGGTCCATATGATTTATGAAGCGTTTCGGTCTTGTTGATAAAGTGTGATGTTTTCGGGATTTTTGGTTAATTTTTATTTTGTGGGTTATCACACTGGGTGGTTTTATCTAAAAGGAAAGGGAGGAGGTTTTACTGCAGTGTTTTGTTAGCAAGCCTGAGGGTAACAGCACACCTCCCCGCTAAAGAGACAACTGAAGATATCTGATTAAAAGGGGGATGCAAGGCTGGTGGTCTCACTTTGCTACTGTACATCCTGTATGTGTGTGTGTGTGTGTGTGTGTGTGTGTGTGTGTGTGTGTGTGTGTGTGTGCGTGCGTGCGTGCGTGCATGTGCGTATGTGTGTGTTTAACACCTCTATTCATTTCCTGCAGGATTGATGGATTTCCTTGGCAGCTTGGAGAGGAAAGGGTTCGAGGTGTCTTTCGGGATGCAGCGAAGATCTGGAGTGACGTCACTCCGCTCACCTTTACCGAGGTCCGTAATGGACATGCTGACATTCGCATCGACTTCAGAAGGTGGGAAGAAGTGCTGAAAAAAAAATATTAAAAAGAAACAGGAGCAAATTGCACACCATGAATGACACCAAGTATAGTTATGCAATATCATCAGACTTTCTTCTTTTCACTGTTTCTGTATGATTTTTGAAAAAGGTGTGATGTCACATTACACCATCTTGTAAATAATATTTAAGTATCCCTAAATATAAAATGTGAGCATCATTACACCTGAGAAATACAGCTGCATTTGGGCTAGAATAATATAGTTTATGATGCGGTTATGCCACAAATCATGGTTAATAGACAAAAGTGGCACTCAAAGGACACGCTTTCTCCTTTTTTTTAATATCTATTGCCTTGATTCCTCTCTCCTTGTGCCTTTTCCTCACCTCCTCCACTTGCACCTCTTGTGGGAGGGACTTAAACAAAAAGAGAGAAGCAGAGGAATTGAAAATGTGCAATTTGGTAAAGAAGAGTCTGTTTTTGTTTTCTTACTGCCCCAAAACCCACAGAGACCCAACTAATCATTGTGTAGGGACACACCCCAGCTAACCACTCATGCGTTAGCATCGAAACCGGAGACCTCTTGATCTGCAGTGAAATGCTCTACCACTGAGCTATACCCCCACACTCTAGCTTGCTTCTGTATTGACATTACAGAATTCAGAACTGACTTCTATTTGCTTTCTTTGTAATGTCCAGCAGGTTACCTCTGTATGTAAAAAGATAGTATAGAAGTCTATGATAAAACCTTTGCTTCGTAATTGCAGTAAACACTCTACTACTGACTTTATGTCCTCACTAGTTCAAGTCAATACAAGAGGTTTATTTCATGAATTATGTTCTCGTGCTTTCATTTATTGGTTGATAAATGAAAACAATTTGGCAACATATCGGTAAATACCTAATATTGTCCGATAATATCAACCTGTTGCCAGTTAACCTAATTAGTTGTAAACTGTTCCTCTATTTTTTTGCTTTCAGTAGCACTTACTTTTCCCACCTTTTATTGCCGCCGTCCCAACTTTTTGAGACACGTTGGTGCCATCAAAATCCAAATAAGATAATGTTGTCTCAGTTTAAACATTTTCCGTGTTCTATTGTGAAAAAAATGAGATTACATTTACATTTTTAGTATTGGAGTTGTAGTTGTTGTGTGAGTTAGATCCAGCATAGATCATTTTGAACTAAAGACAAAGATCTTTGCTACAGAGGGGTTTCCAGAGTCACAAAGATGAAAACACGAGATTACAGAGCAAGAAAAGACAAGCAGATTATACCAGAGATATAAAACTGGACTTTTGTGGGGGATCTGTGTCATCCTTGGAATTACGTAAATTCTTTTGTGAAGCTTTGATTGTTTATCAGTGGAGCGATTTTAATGTTTTTCCTCTTTTGAATCAGGTTGTGTTTTTGGTTTTGAATTGCTTTTATCTGCTCTTATAGAACCAGCTACAGATGAATGATAAGTTAAAGGAAAAACCAGCATTAAATGCCCCAGTAACCTTTACGGCCACCAGGTGCTCGATAATTCAGGTCTATGAGCACTTCTGGAGGGTTGATTACCTTTCTTCCCAAATATATTCCCTCATTTTTTCTTGCGTTAATAGTGATGGAGAGTGAGGTCACACATTAATCTCACTCTCATCCTATGGCTGCTGGGATAGGCTCCAGCCCCACCACACAACCCTAAAGTCTTACAGGTATCCAAATGGATGAGTTTGAAAAAGACAGCATCACATGGCCGTTAGAGCAGCTGCAGAATTAGCTGCTTGGTTTAGACTAAGCACAAAGTTTATCCAAAGGCATTAATTGGGCAACCCAAATAAATGGGATACAGCTGAGATTCTCCCCCGATCTCTGGCTTCTACTGATGCCGCCAACAACCAGATGGAAGACAAGCTTATTGGCGTTATTTGTGGGGAGGGAGGATTTTAACATTTAACTTTGCTTTATTACAGAAAGAAACAAAAGGAGAGAAAAGGTGAAGAGGCTTGGAGAAAAGTAAATGAATCTGAGAATGTTACGGGTATCTCCTCCATTAAAGCGGAGATACCCGTAACATTTAGTGCAAAATAAGAACATTCCAAAGGTAATCCTAAAGGTAGCCACAAACCAGGGAATGCACACATAAAGAGATACAGGGAACTACAGGGAACTAGGAGCAGGGGAACACACAGCATTGAGGGACAACAAGCAAAAGAAGAGACGAGCAGTATATTTTTAATTCTTCTAAATCTGCTTATTCGTTCTGCTAGTGTTGAAACCTCCCTTAAAGCTGAAGCTGACAGATGAATCTTTTGTCTGTAAAGCTGTTAAAATGTTTCTGCTGTTAAATCCTCCCTCAGTGCTTTTATTGCTCATCAGAGTGTTTGTTTTATAAAAACCTGCAGGTTATGGCATGGAGACAACCTTCCCTTCGATGGCCGGGGTGGCATTCTTGCTCACGCTTTCTTCCCCAAAACACACCGACAAGGTGAAATTCACTTTGACGCTGATGAGTCATGGACACTCGGAAACCACATGGGTGAGTGTAAGGCTGAGTTTATCTTTTATTGCTGGAAGCTGTGCATAAAAACTGTGAAATGAATAGAATTACAAGAGCTGTAATTACTGTGTGAATATATCCATTGTCTGCCGCTGTCACTTGTTTTCCAGCAGAACTTTTGTTTCAGCAAATATCCTGCCATGTTTTGTGGAATTGCAGAAGGCATTCACCTGTGGCTCTAAGGAATATCCATCCTATTGTTATGGGTTTTCGCTCCCTGTATACCATAACAGGAGCTTGGTTTTCATTGCTAGCAATAACTCAGACTTGTTCCTGGTGCGGGCTGGACTCCAAAGGGGTCGCCCTCTGCCGCTGATTTAGTTCATAATTTTTATTGACAGAATTATTGGGAACAGCAAAGGGACGGAGGGTGTCAGGTTCGCTGGTTAGAAGATTTTGTCTTTGCTTTATGCAAATGATGTGGTTCTGTTGGTTTCATAGAACAACAATCTCCAGCATGCACTGGGGCAGCTTGAAGCCAGGTGTGAAGAACCTTGATTGAGAATTTGGTTAAAGTGTGAAGCCATGGTTCTCAGTCTGAAAAGGATAGTGTATGTACTCTGGGTAGTGGTCTTAGGAAGTAGTGTCCCCGCGAGGGCAAGAAAGAGCGGAAGAGATTGATGGAGAGGGTTGTGTAAGATTTAAAATGATCCAGATGGTCTAACAGTAAAGACAGATGAACGTGAAAGTGGAATTGTAACTTTGCTGGTTGGTTTAAGTTCCTAGCCTCATTTTGGGTTGTGACAGAGGGAATGAGTTTGCAAATAGCAGTAGAAATGAGCAAATGAGGGCATCTGACTAGAACGCTACGTGCTGCATGAGGTAGCTTGTAGCCTCCTTTCAGAAGAGCTGGAAGACATGCCCAGGAGAGGGAAGTTCCCTGTGACGCTAAGATAAGATAAGCAGCTGAGGATGGATGGATGACTTTTGGAGTAGCAGACATTTTTTTCTCTTGTTTAATCAAATTATAAATTAGTTGCCAGGAGCTTCCATATAAGTTGTCAGGTACATTACTTTAATATATGGACTGAACTGGCATGTATCTTAACTTTTATACTGCAGGTTTTTAGATCATAGTTTTATCACTAAGACCAAAACAAAGAAAGGCATACTTTTATATGAGAAAACGTCACTTTTTCAACCATGTTTTCATGAAGCCATACATTCATAGAGTGCTTTTGTCACACCTTGCAGCTAATTCAATACTGCGGGTAAGAAGTATGTCACTGAATCGTCCAGAGAGTACCCGAAAGAAACTCGTGCAGGAACTGGGAGCAAATGCACACTCCGTGCAGAAACTCGAGAAGAGCAGATTCAAATCGAATTCCTTATTACCGTGCACTGCTGCAGCACTGATTACATCTGTGTGTCGGTGAAACGTGTGGCTGAGAGTAGATATGAGTCAGCAGGGAGAGGTACTTTTTATGACTCGTTCAGGAGTGTTGGCACTGGATGGGCTTAGGTAGCAAAATCCCCACCATGCAAGCAGGTCAAAACAAACAAAACTATCTTCAGACTTTGTTTGAACCAGGTGTGCCCCTCCATCCTTCCACCCTGCAGGCATGGACCTTCTCCAGGTTGCCGCCCATGAGTTCGGGCACGTCCTGGGCCTGCAGCACACCCGTACGAAGGGAGCCATCATGTCCCCACACTACTTCTTCGCTGACTTTCCACCCAGAATAAGCAATGACGACAAGTGGGGCATCCAACACCTGTATGGATCTCGGATAGTTCAAGCCCCCGAACCCCAAACCACAACCGCCACCACAACCACTACCACAACTACCACCACCCCCACCACCACCACCACTACTACTACTGAGAGCAACGAGATCTTCCCTACTGGAGTAAGTGAAACTGATGCAACAATCTCAGAATCATGAAAATGACCTAAATCTAGTAAAAGCTCGTTTCTTCAAAAAAAGTCAATAAGGTCATGAAACAAAAAGGCGAATGGCGAATGATCAAAAGCTCTAACTAAATACTGCTTGTCTTCATTGTATAACTACACGAGAGGTTCGCTAACTGTGTGATAGGTAAACCTTTACCCTGAAGCTTTATGCAGGCATTCATGGTACCCAGAGGATAAAACTTTCGTTAGGATTTCATTATTTGCATATATTATATCTGAATATACCATATTTTAACTCTATTATATTTCTGCTGTACAACTCAAATTAGCTGTCATTCAATTTCATAAACAGTTTAATAGTTTCCAAAACAAGAACCATAACAAGATAATGGTTTTTCTAAACAGGACAACATTAGCCTAAACAAGTTAAAGTTTACCTAAACAGGATCATGTTAGCCTAAACATATTATTGTTTTCAAGATAATCAGGGTTGCTGATAGTCACGTTTCTGGTTTATGAGACACACTTTTGCATTCATTCTCACACCGCCCAAACAAGTCTTACACCTTATAAGGATTGGCCTTAAAAAGGCATTTCCAGAGCTTAAATATAAGACAATGCAAAAAAAAAACAAGGTTTACATGTCTGACTAGCTGACTGTAAGAGCTTATTAATCAGATTCCTCAGTAAACGCAGCTGATCCTGCTTTGATAAGACTTAAACTCGAGCTGACGTTGTGTTGTTTCCAGCTGTTTATTAAATGCCTGCACTTTCATGGCGTATGTATCCAAAAGTGAGAGAGTCACGCACATTTATGCATGTGGCGCAGTAATTATCAATCAGTTATTGATTGGTAATTAAAGGGAGTTTAGCCTAAAGTGTTCACAGTGTCATCAAGTGACACTGTGAACACTTTAGACTTTAAAGCCCCTTGAGGTGACTGTTGTTGTAATTTGGTGCTATACGGATAAAACGGATGAATTGAGTCATATTGAATTATTCGTTACACTGAGGGAGGCCCGATCACAATCCAACTGGGCCAGGTCAGCTTTGACTCAGAGTCACAGTTTTAATGTTAAACACAGGTTGAGGAGCTTCAGTTGACTGTCTTATTCTCAGTCTTCACCTCTTCACCAAAGTCAAAGGTGTTTTTTCTTGTTTTAAAACTCAGAGTCAGTGTTTCCAGTAGAATTGGACAGCATGGCAAGCGATCCTGATGAGCCACAGGCAAAAAGCATGAAATAATCCAGAGGTCACACACAAGAAAATGACTATGAATGCAAGAAAGAATTAGCAAAAACGACGCAAGCAGCACGATGAAATGATTTGGCCAGTTGGAAGGGAAACATAGGTTCATATACTGAGGAGGGCGACTGGCTAATTAAACACAGGTGTGGCCCAAAGAAGAGCGGGAATTAGAACAAAGGTATAGTATAAGACAAATAGAGGTTTCAAAATAAAGCAGAAAGTGACTAATACAACACAGGTGAGTCTAACCAAGGTGAGCCATGCATTTACAAAGGATGAAGAGCTATCAAACAACAAAACAAAACAGCAAACAATCGCGACATCATCATGACCGTGTATAACTGAGACTTACGTTCATGAATGCTTTGTTAAAACTTTTGCGTATTGCCATTTATTAATTAGCTTCTTAATAAGATGTATTAGCTTGCTAAGTTGTAGAAGTCTGATAAATTATCACTATATGGACAAAATATTCAGTGTATCAACCAATGAATTATTTGGGGTAAATACACAGTGGCACCTCTTGACTATTTAAAGAGCATATCTGATTTCTTTGTGTTGGTATTGTTCCAACAACAGTATAATTACTGTTGTTCCATGACCACCTAATCAACCACTAACCAATCACATTGTTGTGCTTTTTTATTTTTAGACATACTGTATATTTAGGGGCTCAGTCTGCATTAGGTAGTTCTAGCGGATAACCTACATGTGTGTTTTTAATGGGACATATGGCTTGTTTTGGGAAAACAATGGAGCTCGGTTAAGTTTTATGGGATTTTTCAACAAGCCTCATCCTGTGAATGGCATCGATTTGTGCGGTCAGGAGACGCTTATGTTGTAAAATATATTTCAAGGCTGCATGCCAGTCTGACAGTGCATGTCTTTGAAACTATACCACATTAGACATGAGCGTTTTCTTTCATCAACCATACATGATAAATGGGGGTCAAACATAAAAGTAATCTCTTAGTCTCGTGAGAGTTTCTCTCAGGCGAAGACCGGGAATTGTTTCCACTTCAAATCACTTCTTTGTGTAAAATTTGTAACTGAGAGGATTTTCACTTATACTGAAAATCCCTCAAATTCCCTGTGATCGTTTGTGGGAGTAAAAGCAGTCTTCAGCCGGGCCTAACGAAGCTAAGGCCCACTTTACTTACAGTATTCTGGCATCTTTTCAGACAATAAAACGGCTCCTTAACACTTCATCATGTGCAACATAAATCTCACTTATTGGAAACTTTACATTTAAGCAGATGATTGCACGTGGAAATGAACATTCGATCTGCCTTTTTTCCAGCCCGATGCCTGCAGGACAGACTTTGATGCCGTATCTATGATCCGAGGGGAGCTGTTCTTCTTTAAGTCGGGTTACGTTTGGAGGATCAGGGACGGGCATCTGGAAAGCGGTTACCCGGCACTGGCGTCCCGTCACTGGAGGGGGATTCCCAACAACATCGATGCCGCCTTTGAAGACAAGTCAGGGAATATTTGGTTCTTTCAAGGTGGGCAGTAAAGACATTTGAGCTGCTGTTAAGTGGTTTATGGTTTTATGTAAGCACAGTTCAGGGGAACGATAATTGTACAGAAACACAGAAGTAAAGCATTCTACCCATGTATGGGCATGTTTAAATAGATGTAAAAATGTTAATTAACATAGTTCTGTGATGTTGCTGCAGTCAAGTGTATGCACACGCTGTGAACCACCGTAGACTCCCAGAAACACTGTAAAAGCCGTTTTTAAGTGAATTAATTATACGTATAGCTAAATAAAATAACTGTTGCTCTTATCTTGAGAAACGTCAGCTGCTTGATCAGTGTCTGCTTTATGGACGGGCCTGTCAAAAAGTCTGCTGACATCCTTTTTTCAAAAACATTTAATGCCTACTAAAGTTAACTTAACCTATCAATGGAAGAAACAACAGCTCTGAAGTCATGTTCAAGATGCGTTTAAGAAATATCAAATGAGGTTGAAATAAGGCCAGGCTGTACTCTTGTGTAATACCACACTGGACCACAAGATGGCGGCGCAACTTGGTCAACTTGACGCATTTCAGCTTCATTCCAGCTACGGTTAGCTCAGCAGTCTTACAGAATTCAGGTTACTGTCATACGTAACTGATTTATTTTTGTAACTAGAAAATAAATTATACCAAAAGAATGAACATACATTACTTACAACTCATTTTATTATATACAAATACTAAATAATTTAAAAAGTAGACAGAAGAATGTTATCCTGGTTGGGGTGGAAAACATTAGCACCTCAATTTATCCACCATGATTCAGCTAGAGAGAGATTAGAGAAAAGTACCTCATGTCTGTCTGGCAGTAAAAGAGGTCATCTGTAAGCTACTGCAGCTTAAAGTCACAATATAATTCGAAAACTGTAAAACAGAGTTATAGTTAAGACAGGTATGGATTGTACTTTGAAACTGTGGAGCATTTTTCTAAGAGTGCACTCTGTGCTTATGGTTATATTCATACATACCAGTAGTACCCGATACCTGATTCATCGTGGAGACTGTAATGGTGGCACAGTCATCAGATTTATTGATTGTAGGGATGGCAATTCATAAGAATTTAGTAATTCCATTATCAATATCACTTACAGATTAGATTCCTTATTGATTCTCAGTAGGTTCTCATTGGCCTTTATTTAATCATCAGAATTATTTAGATATGTTTTCTGTGTATAATAATTTAATTTAATGTAATTAAAGTGTCTCAGCTGTTGAAAATGAGGAAATCTGTAGCATTAAATTAAGGTGTAGCATGGCATGGCTGCAGTTACTGGGTTGACGGTAATTTGAATGACACATATTAATTGGAGCCCACCGTCTGTGCAGGTGCAAACTACTGGGTGTTTGATGCTGAGAGGCGGATCAGGGGGCCAGAGTCCATCAGGAATTTGGGCCTGTACGAGTCTGGGATCCAGGCAGCACTGCGCTGGGGCCAGGACCCCAACTACAACACCTACTTCTTCAAGTCAGGCAGCTACTGGAGGTTCAGCCCCCAGGACAACCGAGTCGAGTCTGCCCCGCGCAGCATGCAGGACTGGATCGGCATCCCCAGCATCGTGGACGCCGCTTTCCGAGACATCTACGGTATGTGTGTGTGTGCGCGCGTGTCTCTGAAATAAAATAACATTTGGAGTGCTGCATGTGATTGGTATGCTATGAATATGATAATAAATATTTTAAAATACTTTGCAAGTTTAGTGAGTTGACATATTAAGCACAGTAAGTTTTAAAAATAACTCAGCAGTGGTTTAAACAGCTTGTCAGCTTTGCCAAAAACAACGATTTTCAGCATTAAATGATCTGATTCAGAATCACGCTGCAGTGGGATTTCATGTTTCACATGAGGGCCATCAGTTTATAACTATTCCTTTTGATATCAAGCAAATCAAACTAAAAACACAAGTGCATGGAGAGAGTGAGAGAGGCTGTAAGTGTAACTGTACACGCACACAACAAGGATAATTTTATCTTCAACATGTCATTTATAAATGACCCAGTTATCATTAAAGCGCTGCTGTCTGCATGTGTTCCTGTGTATGTTTTGCTCTGCACGCTGCTTGTTTTCCTTGTTCTGCTGCTTCAGGTTTTCACTTGCTTATCTGACATCTGGCCAAGAGCGAACAGCTGTTGGGCCAACGCGGGCACATTCGCAGGGGTGCTGATAAAAAATGTTTTTTTCGTGCTCTCTGTGTTTCAGGCTATGCTCACTTCATCCGAGGACGTCAGTACTGGAAATTTGACCCTGTTAACATGAACTCTTTGGAGGGCTACCCTCGCTATGTCGGCGTGGATTTCTTCGGCTGCAGAAACGTGCGATTCTGAACCTGAGGATCTTTTTTTTTTAATGGAGGGGAGTGTCTTTTTTTTGTCTGTTTGGGTTTTTTTTGGAGCAAAGACATTTTTATCTTTGGATAAAGATTCAAAGGAGATGAAAGCGTCTCTTTTGAATCTGTTTATCTTTCATTTATTGATACACAGATCAAGTACACCTTCTTCTCAGGAAAACCAAGTTGTATTCCCTCAGACTTGGCACCTCCTGTGCAGCTATACTCATATTTATTTTGCACATTTTTGTCACAGTAAGGCTGAGTTCTGGGCCCTTGTCTAACGATGTGTGCTGTGAACTGCACACTTCTCACCTCCTTTCTCTGAGCCGAAAACTGAGATTTTGGTCCGCAGACTGTCCTACTTAGTCTGTGTTTTCCATTCCAGCAGTTGTGTGTTTTCATCATGGACTTCTGCTAACCCTATGAGGGTCTGAAGAGCGACATCAAACTTTGTACATGAGCTGCTGTAGGTGGCAGTCAGAGTTTTGTTTGAACGATGTAACCCAGGAGCCACTCAGCAGGAATGTCAGCGAGCAACAATTTCAGCTATGCTTCCCTTTTTTACAGACATGATTGCACATGTAGTTGATTTTTCTGCCAACCTGACTCCCATTAACCATAATTCAAAACCACCAAATGTATAAAAAGATGGACAGCCCACTGGTTAGTCCCATTGTGAAGCCTCGAGCTGAGCATTTCTCAAAAGAACACAATCTTACACAATCTCACAAACTTGAACATTTATCGTCCTTTATGACTGTAGGGAAAACTATAATTTATAGAATGGACACCATGTTGTATTCTGTATGGCTTAAATTAGGCAAATGAGGCCATAAACTCATTAGGTTAAAATTATATTTGATCTAGCTTTATGTCCACTTTTATATACAGCCTATGATCAAAGCACACCTAGATGTGAGAGACATTTGGCAGTTATGCCAAATGTAGTGTGGGCCAGATGTGTCTCAGATAGGACACAGATTTGATTTGGGCCACATCTGGCCAGATTCACCATCACTGCTGGCCCAAACCACAACCAAAGAACAGTGCTGATGTGGGTCACATCTGTGCCAAACATTCATTGCTGTTAGATACCAAAAATATACTGCAGATAGCATTACCATAATATTTTATTCACGCATTATTCAGTGAGTCTTTTCAGAACTGATGTTTTCAGACACCTGAGTCGTGATGATTTATGCCACATTTCCTTTGCACTTTATCTAATTTAAGCTTTATATCCATGCAAAAACCAGAAACTTGCAAGATTATGGCATTCTCTTGAAGTTTCTAATGTTTCAAGCTCATATTTTAATTATTTTCCATACACAAATAGAAAATGTAGATAAAATTAGATACACAAAAATGAATGAAACAAATAGCCAAAGAATGAAGAATCAAAAAGTAACACTGTAACCACTCAGTTTGCTTGCTCTGACAGATAGAAACCACATGCGGATACACCTCCTACAGCTTTTTTCATATCAGTCTTGCTAGAGATGAAGCTAGCCACAACCAAAGGTAGCCATGTGTGATGTGACAGTTAGTTTTGGTTGGTCACTTTCAGCCAGTAATAGTGGCCATAAATAACGTGTATGTTCTTCCTTAAAGTTTGCTCAGAGGTCTTAAACTAACGCAGGTGTGAGTCACTGAATAAATACAAGAAACCCAGCCCCCCAGCAACGCTTCATCAGTGTCCGCTCCACTGCTGTTTGAGAAGAGGAGGTTTTTTGCCTTTACTTTTTATATTTGGACAAGAGGCTTCAGATACTTTTCTTCCTGGCATTAGTAAATATTTTATATGTTTTATACAGTGCAGGGTCTTTTAAAAAAAAAAAAGGCAGAAGAAAAGTGAATGCCATTGCTGCACATCATGTTTTGATGTCACTCTTCTAGCACGATGGTGTGAAGCTCTCACTTTCTCAGCGTGCAGGCACCTGTTGCAGGAAAAGCTGCAGGGCGCCATCTAGAGTGCAACACTGTCAACCACCTCAGAGAGCATGGTCACTCTTTGTGCCATCTTTGAAGTCATTGCATCACCATCTATAGCATGGTGCTCTTTTCTGTTTCATTAGTAAGAGGTTTGGGGATAGCAGCTACTGTGGAGATCAACCTGGTAATAAAACATTTTAAAAAATGACAATTTAAAACTAAATTTGAACTGAAGATTTTGTTGCAGCAGTAAGAAAGTTACATTTGGTTTCGTCTGCACCAGAGTCATTTTCAAATACAATATTGGTGCAGTCTGAAATACTAAATATACAAAAGTGTTCGAGGATCAGCCTGAGGTCAAAATTTTCAATAGTTAACATAAAACTGTAAAGAAAATAATTTCCATCACTGCCGGAAAGTAAAAGCAATTCAAGGACATGAAAAATTCTGGTTGCAACTGCTCTGTAGGTCAGCGCCCCCCAGGTTGAGAACCACTGCGCCATCATTTCCTCTGACGACCGTTCTGCTGCGTCCCTGACGCAGCGCTTGAAGGCTCAGTGCAGGACACTGACGAGTTTTAACAGCTCTCATTGTTGTTTGAATCATTTCTGCAACCCGTGAACTCTGCTTTCAAACATATTTATACACAAACAGCTTAGGAAAATGTTCCTGTATATACATGTCTTTAATATTTGTTTTTAATCTTTTGTAGCCTTTACCCTGTTCATTGAAATGTATGACCTGCGTATTGTTTTCTGTTTTTTCTAAGTTACTGAAATAAATTCATAACCTTTTTATCAATCTGCCTGTGGAGAGATTCAAGCTCGCAAACTGATGCAGACACTTTAAAACAGAAATTCACATCCTATCGCATTCTATAACATGTATTTTTGTAAAAGTAATTACAGTTTTGATTACAAAAGTTAACCCGTAACTCAGCCTGACATTTTTGTGCTTATGCAAGCCTTAAAAACTCCTCACAAGGATTTTAAATAATATTGCAGGAGTTTGTTTGAAGCGGCTGGCTACCGTCCCTTCACCTCCACAAGTCAGGGATCTTACATCACTCCAGTGAAACTCCATCTGGGAAAGACTGGCCAAAAGTAAAACAAACATTAGAAATTATGCTGGCAGGGTAGGGGAAGCCAAACTCTAATACCTGTCTGATTGCCAGGAATAAAGCATGATGTGGATTGCAGACGATTTTTTATTGTCACTTGATTCTCAGTGTGCAGTGCAAGTTTGTTACACAACACAGAATGGCATTAAAATGTTCACTTGAGCTTTGCCTGATGGTCATGATTGCTTTTATATAGAGTTATTTAAAGTTAAAGACCAGAGCTGCTGAAAAAAATGTCCAGAATTTGTTGACATTTACGGGTAAAGTTAAACATTCATGGAAATCCTGGATTGTGTAACACTGATTTAAGATTGTCAGACAGATCTGTCATGAACGATTTAAGAATAAAAAACAGATAAAAAGTTTTCATCTACAGTATTAAAATATACTGTAGATAAAAACAGAACTATTACTGAATCTTTGTGATATTACAGACCTGTTTAAACTTTTTAACTTTAGTTTTTTAATTGTAAAACTGGAAAATGTGCTTAGTAGAAATGTTTAGAGAGATATTAGTGTCATTATAAAGAAACTGCCAGTCACACTTTCAGTTTAGATAACAGTCCCACATTATTTTCTTGTTAATATTACAGTCTGTTGTATAGCTGTTAACATAAACTTTAACTAACAAAATAAATATTAAAGATAGTTTCTTAATAAAATCACGACTCAAAACAATTGTGTTAAAAAAAATTTTAAATGCATTTTTGTCCTTCAAAGCGGAGACATTGCGCTAACGGTTTGCTGTGTTGGTGGGGTGGATGGTGTTAATTGATGAGTGGATGCGATTGTCAGGTGGTGGGAGGGGGCGTGGCCTGTGCCGTTCATTCAGGGAGTAAATCATGGCTGACAGTGAGGCGGGAGTAGCAGCAGCAGCAGCAGGGATGGCTCACAGCTTCACTCAGGAGTATTTTCAGATCCCTGTGGTGACCCGAGCGTACACGACAGCCTGTGTCCTCACCACTGCTGCTGTGGTAAGAAACAAATGCTTCAACTCTAACCTACAATCTGCCGATCAGACGGGAAACCTGTTTTGTCCTTAAGCTTTTTAAATTGGAGATGTTGCCTGTTGTTATTCTTGGACCCTTACAACATTTTAACTGTGTGAAATTGGGAGTTGTGTTTAGGAGATCTAAGCGCTAGCTGCACTTCAAGTAAAAGTAATGAAAACACTTGAGTGGTAAAGTCGTGTAGAGAGTGTCAGTCAGATCATGGTTATATCAGCTGAAGCGACAGGTAAAACATAAGTCAGAAGTAACTGATGAAAATACTTTGTTATTTAATATGATAAGTGAAAACAAGTCACATGTAATTGAAAGTACCTGTAGTATCAGTTGATGTGTTACTGCTGAATTTGGTAAATAATTTCACAATGAAAGCAGTAAAACTGTCATTTGAAAAGAACTGCCACGCAGGTGTTTGGTGTATCCTCTAGACAGAGGAAAGGGGAAAAGGAGACTTGATGGTGGAATGAGGAAAGTATTCAAAGGAAAAAACAGAACAGTCAGGGAGATGAAGAAAATAGACAAGAGTACCAGGAGGCTAGGTGTACAGCAAAGAGAGACGTGGAAAAGGAAAAGGCTTACAGTGAGTTGTGTGTGACACTGGACAATAAGGAAGGAGAGAAGGACTTGTACTGATTGGCCAGGCAGAGAGATCGAGCTGGAAAGGATATGCAGCAGGTTAGGATGTGAGTGGAGAAGGGAGTGTGTTGAGAAGATGAAAGGGGTACTCTGATGAATGAAATGAGTAGAGGATTAATAAGGAGGAAGTGAAGGTACCTATGAAGAGAATGAAGAGTGGAAAAGTGGTTGGTCCCGATGACATACCTGTGCAGGTAAAGAGAGGGTGTCTAGGGGAGAGAGAAGTGGACTTTTTGACCAGATATGTAGAAGAGGCTTACTGTTACTGATTTTCAAGAACAAGGGTGATGTGCAGAGCTGTAGTAACTATGAACACAGGGTGGAGTGGGTGGAAACAAGTGTGAGGGGTGATTTGTGAAAGAAGGATAGCAGCAAGAGTGAAAGGAAAGGTTTACACGATGATAGTGAGCCCTGATTTGATATGATATATGGTTTGGAGACGGTGGCACGGACCAAAAGACAGGTGGCAAAGCTGGAAATGTGCAGAGCAGGGAGAGTGGATATACTCAGAGAAGATGAAGATGGAGCTGCCAGGAAAACAGGAGCACTACAGTAATGAATGATTCATGGGTTTAGTGAAGTGGGACATGTGAGGGTTAGCGTAACAGAAGCAGATGCTACGGATAGGATAGGATGGAGGAAGAATATTAGTTGTGGCGACCCCTAAAGGGAGCAGCTGAAAGGCGAAGACAGAAGAAGACTGTTGAAGGTGAATTGCTGAAGAGAAGTGTAGCTGTGTATAATATGCTATACTGTCTCGGCATAATTGTGTTATACCAGTTTGTACCACAAGGCGATGCCACAAGTCACTATAACTTTTATTTATCCAGGTATAGAATAATTATCAAAAGGTAAAAGAAGAGCAGCAAACATCTAAAAACATTTCAACACACCTGCTGGTAAAATGCTGCCTCCTGGTGGTGGTGAAGGTTTTATTTAAATTCTGCAGAGGATAATGACAACAAGGACTTTTTAAGTGAACTTCCAGTTTGTTATAGCGAAATATCATACAAGCTACCCAGAATTAATTAATCTCAGGCTGTGTTTTACTTTTTAGCAACTTGAGTTCATCAGCCCATTTCAACTCTACTTTAACCCAGAGCTCATCATCAGGAGATACCAGGTACCATTCACCAACTATTTAATTGAAACTTTGAGTGTGATTATGTGGTATGTTGTTACTTTTACACTCCTCTTCCCTCTCTTTCTCAGATATGGCGCCTGATAACCAGCTTCCTGTTCTTCGGCTCTCTTGGATTTAGTTTCGTGTTCAACATCATCTTTCTGTATCTTTTCGCCAAACACAGAAAAAATGTCAAAGTTTATTAAATAGAAGCTCACATTAAGGTGAAGTCTGCAGCAGAGCTGAGCCCTTAACTGAAAGTAAGCTATCGATACTGTCGGATGCTGGAGGAAGGCTGTTTTCGGGGCAGGACGGCGGACTTTGTTTTCATGTTCCTGTTTGGAGGGATCGTGATCACTGTATCCTTTAAGATGTTTAGCAGAAGGATTAGTGATGGGTAAACAACCCCAGCTATGGCATGGTAAAAGATAAAGAAAATCTGGAATAATTGGTGCCCCAGATCCTTTGACTTTAAAAAGTGCTTTTTAGGTTCCTGGTCAAAACAAGCTAATTTAATCAGAGGATTAAAACCATGATAATTCTATGAATGATGCTCACGGTGATCTTTAACGGAATAACCCACACGGAAGCATTTTTAATTTTAAAAAGTCAAAAGTGCTGAACACAAGCTCTCTTCTCTATCACTGAAAGTCCCAGTGTATGTCGACTTGTGTAATTTGCCTGGATTGCGTGGCATCCAAACTAGTTGTGAAATCCTGCTCCCAGATTTTTCACAGATAATTTCAGACTTCGTCCCACTTTGATCAGAAATTTTCACCTATCTTTAAAGTACAGCTTACAAAAATGCATTTTTAATGGGAGGACTACTTGGAAAAAAAAATGTCCATCAGTGACTTCTGCAGACGTCTGCAGGCTCCAAGCGTAAAGTCAGCCGCTGTACATAGAGTGCACCTCTTTTTGATGATGCTCAGCAGTTTGCTCAGATTCCAGGTTAATGATACTGTTGTGAGTGGGTTTACCACAGACGTGTCTCTGGGTGGTTGTTAAACAGTTATTGTGCAGGTTTATGGAGTCATGCTGCGTTTCATGGGGAGTTTGAACTGCAGGATTAATTCTACTGTAAACATGTAACATGGTTGGATGGAATGACAGGAATCTCATAGTTTGGCTTTTATTGTGAAGGGTTTAGAATTCATTAAACAACAACATTGTCTCTGCCTGCAGAGTTGATGGAAAAACTTGTTTCTTCTTTTTTGTTTAGTTTAATCAGCTACCGTGGGGTTATTTTCCAGTTCCTTACACATCAGGGTTTTTATTTTAGATTTCTGGAGGCACAAACATGCTGTCTGACTAATAGATGTATGGAACCCTGTTTCTTCCAAAAAAAAACATATAAAAATCAAATGTTTGTGCATGTTAAATATCAAATAAATAGCTTTTTAAACTCTTAAAATGAGGCTCCAACAGTTCAGGTTAGTCTGTTCTTAAACTATGACTCTTGATGAATAGGTGAATGTTTTTATTTAACCTGAAGTCCTGCAGCTGTTCGGTCTGTTCGCCAACATCTTCTTCCTGGGTCAGGCCTTTATCATCATGCTGGTGTATGTGTGGAGTAGAAGACATCCGCTCATACGTATGAACTTCTTCGGCCTCCTGAACTTTCAGGCCCCGTTTCTTCCCTGGGTGCTCATGGGATTTTCATTGCTGCTCGGGAACTCCATCGTGGTCGACCTGCTTGGTATGAGACGGCTCGAATTCTGCTCATTCATAGAACACCGGTTAACATGAATGGTTGGCAAAAGGCGCTTTTCAGGAAAAGACCAACTGACCTCATCCACTTAGCCAACCGACTAACTAACTTCTTCCCCTTGTCCGATCCAATAGTTTATTTGAAATTAGGGTTTCTGACTTTATTCTCTCCTCAGGTATCAGTGTCGGTCACATGTACTACTTCCTTGAAGATGTGTTTCCAAACCAGCCGGGAGGAAGGAAGCTGCTGATGACTCCAGAACTTCTGTAAGAACCAGTGTTTATTCAGCTGAAGTCCAACATGTATAAACTCTTCTCTTAGAGAGATGACCAGCAGAGAGAGACAGTCTGAACACTCAGTCTCAATACTGGTTATACCACCTATATACCTTTTGCTAGGAAAATGGGAAACTGATGCAGCAATTTATTGAAATGTGCAAACATACATGGAAATACAGTATATAAGCCAACAGAGTTTGTACAATTATAACAAGCTTGTAAGGCAGTATTTGGAATGACCACCTTTATTCTACGACACAGTCTGAACTCTGTGGGGCAGCTCTCGCTCATTTCTTTCAGTAGTCTTCAGGAATAGTTCTCCAGGCCTGTTGAAGGACATCCAAATATCTTCCTTGGGTTGTGTTCTCCGTCCTAAAAAATGAAGCTGCCGCCAATCACATGCATTTCCAGATGGCACAAAAGACAAAAATTGACAAAATTCCCAACACCACTGGCTGAAATGCAGCCTAAACCATGACAGAGCCTCCACCATGTTTTAAAGATGGATTTAGACACACACACACACACAGTGAAGTTCTTGTGTAGTTTGGCATACCTCAGACTTTCCTCCCTGTTTCCCATTCTTAAGAATTGCTTCTTCCACTGAGACCATTTCCGATGAGGCTTCAGTGAACGGTAAATGATCAACCGAAGGATCAGATCTCTCAGGTTCCGTGTCAGGTCTTTGCTGTATTTTTTTTTCAGTTCCTTAAATACATGACTTTTAGGTACTGTTCATCCACTTCTTCTTTTGTCCTCAGATTTTTTTATGGACACACTGCACACCATGCTGAGATGTGTTTTCAGCTAATAGCTCTTTGGGAATCATCTTGTTAGTGAACTCTGTTTTATGCCTCCCAAACTGTAACATTGTTAGTCATTTTAAGTTAAAGAGATCTGAACAAATTATGTGTTTTTATAACAGACTGCTAGTAACAAAATGCCTAAAGATAACATTGACAATTGGTTCTTTGCTAAGTTGTCAGTTATATGAACACACAACATTGGTTCATGCCTTAAGTTTTGTGCTTTTCTTATGCTTGAACAATTCAACAGGTCAGTGTTAAGTGACTTAGCAAACCAAACAGAAACCTTAAAATGGTCCGATACAAGGACTAGACAACAGCACTTTAAAAATACAAGAAGGTCTGAGTCCTTGGAATCAAAATGTGAAGAAATGTGCACGGTACGGTATGAGGGGAAAATTAACACAAGCGTTGTTTTGTTCTCTCCTAACAGACGAGCCATGTTTGACCGGCCAGAGGACCCAGACTACCATTCCCTCCTGGAGGAGCAGCAGCAGGGTGGAGATCTGCAGCCGAATGGGGAGCAACACAACTGAGAGCCCAGAGAGCTGTGAAAAGTCAGACACAGACTGCCACAGGACTGTAAAACTGTATAGACTGAATATTTAGCTTTGGTCAGCATAATGTAACCACAGAGCTTTCATTTGCCTTAATAAGAAAAAAGGACCAGAAATGGAAGAAAAAGATGAAAATTTTTAACTACGGATGGACTGATCAGACATTTGGATTGGGTACCGCGCCAGTCGTGACACATAATGATGACAATGTGCCAAATCCATTCGCTTTCATTTTGTGGTGTTCTGTATTTACTTCATCACATCTCAGCAGCAGGGTGGTGGTTCATACTGGGAGAGTTAACCTGACAGAGGGTCCACAGTTTGCTACGCCAACGGCTTTACTCTGTATAAATGGAGGTTTTATACTTCACAGCAAACTGGTCGAATGAGATGACATGGATGACGAGCTCAGTCAGAGAGACGCTGTAATAAGGTCAACAGTAAGGAGACATTGGTTGAGTGCCACAATTGTTTGGAAATTTTTCTTACAGTGATGGCAACATACCGCATTGTCATCAGTTAATATTTCACCTCAGCTGTCCCAGTCTGCTCCACACATGATGCAGGAAAAGGAGGAATGAGCAGAAATATAAAACAAGAGCACCCAGAGTGCAACTCCCCCCTGAAGAGTGAGGGATATACTAAAACACTGCTTCATGTTTTTATTCCAACATGCTGAAGTCAGCCTGTTTTTATTACAGTATGATGACGTCGTAAGCGTCATATTGGAAAAAATAAAAAGTCTGTTGCACAGCTATCTCCGTGCCCTTTCATATGATATATGACTCGATATGGTTTCTTCAGCTCACATTGTCATTGGTATCTACCATCACACAAAATTTGAAAATCATGATGAACACAGAACCGATTACATTTTTAAAAAAGCAGTAAAAACTCTGTTACAATACTGCAAATAAATTAGGTGAATGCCAATAATTCTTTTTTTTTAGGTTTGTTTTTGTTATTTTACTAATAAATACCAATTTAGTACATTTCTGATCTTGTTTTTATTCTTTTTAATTTTTTTAAAGTTCGGAAAGTGATTTTAAGTCTAGCGTACCCAGCAAACACGTTTAATGACATCATCTCTTACCGATGTCCAGTATTGATTGAAAAAAAGGCTCCAAAACAAAACTTGCATCGATGCCTACATGCAAGTTTAATGCTTTAAACATTACCTGAACTGATTTCTAGGAGGAGAAAATGGATGGTCAAGAATTGTTAATCTTTTGAGCTAAACGAAAATTAAAACATTGTTGATCAAGAGAAAAACGATCTAGATCAGGGGTGTCACACTAATTTAGTCTGATGGGCCACATATAGCCTCATTTCATTTTTAGACCAGGTAAAACAAATGCATGCAAGGCTATAAAACTTGAAATACAGCCAAAACTTAAAAATCTATGCACTCTTTCACATTTTCCAAAGCCGTTCGGGGGCCGGATTGGCGTCTTTAACGGGTCGATTCTGTTCCCCGGGCCTTATGTTTGACACCCCTGAGTTAGACCCTTTAGCAGGCTGGTTCTGGCTCCTGTCAAATCTGTAATTTGAACTGTGAAACATCTTAATTTTTGACCTCCTGCTTTCCTTTTATTAAGCAGATGTGTAATCTCAGGTGAGGACAAAGTGAAAGGAGCAGGACCGACCCGTAACTCTGCTCCCTGCTTTTCTGCTGCTGCCTCACTGAACTGCCGACGGCCTGAAAGCCGCCTGCACACGCTGCACTTTCACCCACCGCCTTTGTGGCTCAAACACTGGGAACAAAATGGAAACTGCTTAGCACAACAACACAGCAACAAGCCTCAGTGGGACCCCGACAACAAAACAAGCACTTCATCATCTTGTGCAACAGTGCTGCTCGTAAGTACCAAGTCAGAACTGGGGTCAGACAGTTTTTTTGTTTAAACTTTATGTTTACAGTAGGTTTTTTTTTTTTTGGAAGCTTTCCACAAGAAAAGGCATTTGGATAGAAATGGATAGAAACTTAAAAAAGTTAAGTGTTACCATAGATGATAATCTATGTTATGCAGGCGTCCTGGCTGGACAAGCCCACAATCATCTAGGAGGCTTCCAGGAGAGGCCTTAAAAATCATGACTGGAAAACATTTAAGCTACAATCAATTTAAACTGATTGATAGGAATTTTTTGGCGGGGTGACGGGCACCACAAGACCCACAATAAAGACATAAATGAGCTGCATGTTTGCTTTTAACAAGCTGTAATAATCCTTCAAATGATCACTCGTTCCATCTTTTTAAGGACACTCAATTAAAGCTGAAGCCTGGGAAATTTCAGCTATATAAACCTACAACCTTAACAACACAATAACTTGATTTAATAGCAATAATAGCAGCAAACTCACTGATAAACTAAACAGAATACCAAGTGCTTTATTGTTTTTTGTCTTTTTTTATTACTATTTTGTAAGAATTATTAAAATGTACAAAAAAAAGACAACAAACACAACATAATATATTATCTGAGACTGGTGGGGTGTGTGTGTGTGTTTTCCTCCCTCTGTGGTCAGGTAAAGACAGTCAGTGGTCAAAGTGAGAGAGCAGCTTCTCCACGCTGAGTGTCAGAAGGGAAACACAAAGGAGGCGAATTTCCTACCAGGGTCTTTGCCAAACTGAACAGAATATCAATATTAATCATAAAAAATAACAACAACATGGGGAACAGCTGACGGAGGTCCAGGCGGAGCAGGAAAACCCTCCAGTCTGTGACGGAGGAGCTTCTTCACGGCCGATGTTGCAAACCGAGATGATGTCATACCTCGATGGCATGAGCGCCGTTCCAGTAGGGGGCACCAGTGCTGCTTTGTTTACCACGCAGGGGCCGTGTTCGCGAGTCGCCTCATTCGTCTGCGGAGCAAAGAAGAACAGAGCGTCAGTGGAGGCATCCAAACAGGTTTTTTGTTTAATCCACACTTTTTTCTCCTCAAAACAGAGAAATAAAATATTCACGTTTAGTACAATTTGGCTGAAATTCAACCATCGGTGAAAAGTATTTCAAGCAAGACACTCAACGACAAACGTGAGGGTTAAAGCGACCTTGTTTTCATGTAAGAAACCACCGTCAAAAGCTGGAACCGTTAACGGCTGCAAGATATTCTTAACATTTCAAAGTTAAAATGTGAAAAAAATAAATAAATACCAACATTTAACCTTTGCTAAGTTTTAATGGAAAAACTACGCTCAACATCAGGACTTCTGATTCCTCTCATTTGGTGTTTTGGTTTAATCGATCCCTGAGGTGCGTTTGTTCAGGCTGATTCTGGCTGACGTTAGTTTGGATTCTGTCCCCGTTATCATGCAGGCTATCGGATGTAGTGATGTCTCGTTTTCAGTTGATGAGGTTGGATCATTCATCCACATTCGGGAGTTTCTTTGATTTAATTCTCCTTTTTTTTCCTCTCCAGATGATCAAATAAGGATTTCAAATAACAGGTGGGACCCACCTCGTGTTTCTGTCCTGGTCTCTGATCTTCTTCTCCATCTCTGCATCTGTCAGCGTCTCCAGAAGGGGGCACCACTGGTCAGCATCACCTGTGTTTCTGATTGCTATCTCGACTGTGGGCAGAGGGTTTTCACTGCAAAAGAAAAACCAACAGAGACTTTAATTCAGTTTCCTTTACTACAACGACAGCTTCCTGTTGCAGCTCAGTCTGTGATGTCATTGAGTTTAAATGTTTTCCAGTCTTGAGGTTCAAAGACGAGTACCGGACACAGTTTCTGTACAACCAACTAAATACAGTTTTCTGCAACTACGATGTTTGTCATGTTTTTGATCATGAAACAAATAACATTCCTGACTTTGCAGATATTTAAAAACATCACAAGAAGTCGAAAACTGAGGTGAAGCTGAGGCACAGAAATGGCCTGAACTGGTGTTTTTGTAGCTGTTGACCGCCACCATGAGCAAACGCTGGCAGAAGCAGCTCTTTATCACACTCCCTGATGCTGAACTCTGTTCAGTGTGACTTTTCTCTGCACTGTTTGCAGTGAAAACACTTCATCAATCATTCTTCGTTGCCATGAAAGAAGCAGCAAAACAAACGGTCCTAAAGTAGTTCTTCCACAGCTGAAGTCCAGCTGTGACAGAGATCACAGCTGCCGTCTGGGTTTCAAACATTTCATCACTTTTCGTCTGACGGCAGCAGACAGGCGGCGACATTTTAGCCGAGAGCAGAGGAGACGCACCCACCCAAAGAGACCCGAATTCAAAACCCTTCCACTTCAGTCCGGTCAAATGTCGCAGCCACATGGCCACTGCACCAACAGCAAACACACACACCCAAATATTTCAACACTATCTGCTGCTCGGGGTTTCTGCAAGTTTCAGAGTTTAACTGAAGACTTTCAAATATCAGAAAATAAATGTAATACTTGTAAAAATGATCAGTCATGAATTCACCTAAACTCATCCAGTAAGGACACATTGTTGCTGTGCAGGGTTCCCTAGCTTTCAACTGCACGAAATAACACTGTTGAAAGGGTACAAATACATTTTGGCCACGAGCGGGGGGTAGCCTGGAGTCCTCAATTTCACATGTCAGTGTTTGGGGAATTTTGTTCACTGCTCTTCTGGATCTAAGGAAATTTAACTCCCAACAGGTCATAAAATGACACTACAGCCTGTAACAGTATACCAGTATGTTATTGTTTTTCCATAAATTGTATTAAATGACTCACCACTTAAATTTTTAAGGAAAGGTAGCGTTTTATAAGCACACTATAGTCTTGTAAGCCTTATATTATGTTTTTTGTTTTTTTAAAGGGGACCCATTCTGCACATTTCCACCTCTATATTTTTATTCCTTGACTTAACTACAGCAGCTTTGCATGAGTCACATTTTAAAATAATCCTCATTTATCTGGTCCTGAGATCATACAGAGTCAAGAGTAGAATAAAAAGCCGTGAAACAGAGTTTTGATCAGTCTGAAGCCTCACAGGGGATACTTATACATACCTCAGGGTTCTGTAAGTAATTAATAAGTAAGGAAAGGCATATCCTTATCTCCTAAACTGGACTGAAATCATCTTTAAATCTAAGTCGGGTGAATTGGAGTTTACAACATTTAGCTTTCAATGAAAGCTCTGTAATGAAAGGCCTCACAACCTCAGCTCATGAATGCATAATGTTCAGCAGATTAAAAGCATTTTATCAAATTATTAGATATTTTTGGTATCTAATTATTTCTCTATCAAATCTTCTGTTGCTTTCTCGCCTTGCTTAGCACTGCCTCTGTGACCCCGTACCTGAAGGCGTACGTCCTCTGGTGCCAGCTCAGCTGACCGCGGATGCTGTAGGCGATGGTGGTGACAAACTCCCCGCCGAGGCCGAGCTCAGAACAAAGCTTCAGGGCGAACTTCTCCGGAGAGTTCTCCCTCTCAGACATGTCCCACTCAAACTGGTCCACCAGAGAAATGTTCCCAACATGGATGTTAAGCTGGAACAAGGAGAGAAGAAGACTGGGTAAACTTTTCTGTGCTATAGGTATGAACATATCAGTTTATGTGGAGTAAGCATCACCTTGATGATCACCCTCTGGTCCGTCTGGTCCTCCAGGAGGCTGTCTGTCGGATAAGACTCGATCTGCTGTCGGATGGCGGAGGCGATGGCGGGGACGAAGGCCAGCGGGTTGAGGTCCAAGTCGTCACACAGGATCTCAGCGAACATCTCGGGCGAAATGAGCTTCTCTGTAAATTCCAGGAAAGGAGAATAAGTTTACAGTCTCGTGCCGACTTACTAAATTTCCAAGCTGAGAGGATGTGGTGATGTTACCGTTCATATTCCAGGTGAACGCATCCCTGAGCTTCTGCCCCTCAATCTCCATGTCCAGGCGAATCGGAACGAGGACTTCGGACTGAGTGGCATTTTCATGGATCACTGCTGGATCGTGGTCATCAAAGCTGGGAAAGAACCACCAAAAGAAATAAGAAATTATAACAAAAAAAATCAACAGTTAAATATCCGGATGGTCTGAATGACATAAATGATAGAATTTATTTTATTTTTAAATATAAAACTTTCATCTGTAAGTTGGTCTTTGCTCTAAAATGTAATTCCTTAGATCTGCTTCTGTGTGCAACAACATCAGGGGCTGAAGATGCAAATTCAATATTATTAGAAATTATTCATAAATAACAGACATTAAAATAAGAAAACGGTTTCATTAAATATAACGAAACTTAAAAAATAAAAAATCACCCTTCTTGTCCTCGCTAAGAGAGAAGGTGTGTTGCTGTTTTTGTCAATCAGCACAATTTCTTGTTAAATGTACCAAAAATAAAAATAAATGCGTGTTTTCATATTATTGGAAATAGATTAAAACAGATTTTAAATAATGTGTCTCACAATTATTTATTTGTGTTTATTTATGTTCCTTTTACAATATGATCAAAGTTATTAAGAAGGAAGCCCATTATTATTATTAAAACGTAGAAACTTAGCCAGAGACCCTACAGTATAATATCTTCTTTTGGAGAGAATGTGTGTTGACTTTCGTGCACTGCACTACTAAATGCCCTTCAGTCTCTCCAGCAGCTCGATGCTCACCACAGGGGGAAGGTCCTCTTCTTGTCCCGGCCTAGTCGGCTGCGGTTGATGGTGGTGGAGCAGGGCACGGCGTCCAGATGGTGGGAACTGTTGGGCAGCGTGGGAACCCACTGACTGTTCCTCTTTGCCTTCTGTTCCCTGGTGGGAGACAAACACAGAGAGATTAGGATCTAAAGTAAATAAAGTGTGATGTTATTTATTTAATGGACTCTCTGGAATTGACTCCTATCTGGGAGGCCTGAAAAGGGTTAGCCTAAATGGAGCTTTAGGACTCGACTAGCCTTGAGGCCTTTTAGCAGACAAAACAAATGACAGCTCTTGCTCCTTGTTGACTACATTTTCTTATCTGCAGGGTTGAGGCAGGAGGAGGTGTAAGAAACTCTGTAAGAGCACAGCTTCAGAACTGGATGAGCATACCTAGTCCAGCATGTCTCTATAAAAAGCAGCAAAATCCAATGGTGAAAAACAATGAAGCTAATATGACAGAAGCACCAGAAACTGCATTTCCTCTCTGGATAGTTTCTCCTCCTGTTTGTAAGGCTTAATCTCTGCTAACTGGAGTCTCTGAACTAGGCCCGTCTCCTCTCCTCTTTAAATGCAATTGTTTGTTGTTTCCTTAATAAATATTAAGGTGCTATTTACACATTTATGCATTTATGTCCACAGGATTCACCCAAAATATAATCTATATTTTTGTGTTATTATCTACATGACTGAACACAGACCTCTCAGCTCTAACAAATAAACCATTAAAATTATAATGACACACATTTGGGGATGCTGTCCTGTGTTATAAGTGACTGTAATGGGGATACCTGAGGTAGGCGGGGGGCTCAGTGCTGATAGAAACCGCTTTGTACTTTTCGTCGTTTCCTTCAAGGATCTCCTCGACCTCAGAAGCCTTCAGCAGGGTCACGCTGGTGGCCAGCTGAGTGTAGCCATGATCTGAATGAGAAGAAAGAGATCATTCAAATAAACAACGAAGCAGCAGCCAATGGAGTGAAGGTGAGATTGAGTGGGACAAATAAAACAATGTGTCAGATTATGTAACCTTCACCACATCTGTAAAT
This sequence comes from Etia nguti, assembly GCA_015106755.1. Taxonomy (NCBI): domain Eukaryota; kingdom Metazoa; phylum Chordata; class Actinopteri; order Cichliformes; family Cichlidae; genus Etia; species Etia nguti. The sequence goes on along the minus strand of VUQG01028339.1, from coordinate 12,806 downwards.
AAAACAGAATAAAATCTGTAATTCTGCAAAAACAAACAGATGACCATGAACACTTCTGACATTTAAATGTTGGAAAACTGCCATCAAGGTACTGGCCCTGTCATAAATCCTTTTGTGGGCAAAATCACCTTCAATGCAAGAAAAATTAAATGACATAAGTGTCACTTTATTTCAGTTTAGACACATTATGAAGGCTGTGAGAATAAAATAAAATATGAGCAGAAATTTAGCTTCCTTCACTCAGACTCATTGTGTTCTACCTCTTCAGTGCCCCCTGCTGGACTGCAAGCAATTTCTGTACAATTCTGCAAAGACCCTCAGAGGAAACAGAGCTGTTCTCTACTGACCGTGTGATGACTCCACGATTTTCTTCCGTTCTTCTACCGATGCCAGTTTTCTCCATAATGATGGGTACCTTTTATACAAGGAGCCTCTGAACATGCGAAGGTAGTTTCCCACCTAGACAAACAAGGACAGACAAGGAGATCATAAAGAGAATCTCAATTACAAGTTATCACATTTAGGTAATTCCGTGCTATACAAAATGTTTGTTTGTTTTTTTAATTTAGAGTGTATTTTGTATTTTTTATGCTTTTCATGGGGAATATATTCCATATAGGTGTCTTCAGGTTGTTCATATGCCAGAATCAAGCCAACCCAAAAGAGATTCAGGCCTCATTATTGCGGAACAGTGCAAGAGTAAATATAGCAGCAGGAAAGGGACTGTTTCGATTTATTGCCCAACCACAAAACCACAGGTAGAAATAATGATGCTCTCTCACTCTGCATAACACTGAGGTGTATATTTATGTTATTGGGATTTGTAATGGCATGTTTCCCACTTCTACAGTTTGTTTTTATTTTTTTAATAAAAATGAACTGGCTCATTTCTGTGTGCCAGAATAAGGTTTGGCTTTTTTTTACATTATAACCAGTGTTTAACATAACCGATGCCCTACAGCTAGTAAAAGAAAGTGTAAAACACAAGAGGAAGCCAATATGGTGATACGAGACTTGACAACTAAAAGACTTTTTGCATTAAAATAATTTAAGACCATTGTTAAATTAACCAACAATAATTTGGTTAATGGCTAATAGAGGAATAGATAACAGAGACAGTATTGGTTTGATAAACAATTTTTTTTCTGCAGCAGATTCCTTCAACCTCGCTGTCTGACGGAACGTTACAGGAGGTCATTGCTTCCTGCTGGTATCAGACATTAATTCATCCACTTGGGTCAAATCATCGGATGGGCTTAGTGCAGATTCTGCCCCTTTAAATATTGTCCTGCAGGTTTCATAAACTCATTCTGTACAGAAGGCAAGAACATTTCTATATACGTGTTACTGGTGAATGAGGTGCATCAGCAAGCTTTGGAGCAGGTTGTGTGTTCAGTGTTAAGTTACCATGGTGATCTAGCCAGGTAAAAAGAAAAGCATCACTTCCTAATGCTAAATACTTGAATCTGAACAGACACTAATCCAATCTCACCTTGTAATGCAGCTGAGATAACATGTTACTTGAGGCTTAAAGGTGTCTATAGAAGGAAATCAAATAACCGCTGCCACAAAGTATCAAAGAACAAACCCAAATTGTCTCAAAGCCACACATTGGACAGATGTTTACTAAATTTTAATAACAGCTGCACCAAAAACAATTGTCAATTAAGCGCCAAATATTTAATTCTTTGTTCAAAAAGTAGATTATGTATTGTTTTAAAATGCTAAATATACACTCCTACACACACACACACACACACACACACACACACACACACACACACAACTGTCCGTGTGGTAGCTCTTTTATGCAGGTACTGAGAGGAGGTATGTTTCTAATGAACAACACCTGATATTTAAAATAAGACAGAATTTAATCTGTGTGCATCTCACTTTTTGCCCTATTTATGACAAAATTTTTGTTAGCTCTAACTAGAATTCACGTCAAAGTAATATTAAAAAATTATATCGAGGTTTTTAGGGATCAGCCTACAATGTGCGTGTTATAAAAACGTGTTTTTAAAGGCCAGTGAAGTGCTGCTTGTTTCATGAATGCAGAAGAATCTTAAGCTTCCAGAACAAACTTGTAACTTTTCATGAAGATGTTTGTAGCTAAAAGCTGCGAAGGTAGGATGTAGGAAAGTGCTGGAAAACACCTGCACTGCCAACAATGAGCAACAATTTTACAACGGTGCCACGTTCATTTAAGCAACTCCGGACAGACCAACAAACCCGTAAGAACACTATGAAGTGCCAGGTGATATACCATCTTGAATTAAAGACCCAGAAACGACACAAATCGAGTAAAATGATCTCTTTTGTTATATTAATCACCGCTAACTACTCGGCTAATTACTAGCAGTTCCGGAGCAGAAACCGAGCAAACATCTGGGTGCAGGTTTTCAAGTTAAATGTCAATCCGAAACACAAGAACATAGGTGGATTTTCTTCCCCGCTGGTAAGGTTCTAAAATTATTTAACAAATCTGAAATCAATGAATGAGCTCCAGCGCAACTGGCGTCGTTAGCTAAACTATGCTAGGCTAAGCTAACGGATTGGTCGCCAGATTAAACGAGGCATTATCCATTCAATCACGTAAAGACTTACAACAACACACTCTCGAATTAGTTAAATACTGACCTCCGATCCGATCATGTAATAGTCTCCATCCTCCTCGAGCTGAAATTTTACCGGTTTTTGTCCAAACGTTTTGCTCAGCGCCATACTGAAATAACAAAGCTCTGTGCCACTGCGCAGGCGCACGCGACGACGAGCTCGTTCTGTCCCAGTTAGATGACATAGAACATGTGCGTCGAGCAGCCTATTTGCCTCTAAGTTATTATATTAAATGTTGAATTTAATGACAGTACAATTTAAAAAAGACTGAATGAGTATGACTTGTTAGGAAGAGTTACCAGAGGAAGGCCTCTTCTCTCTAAAAAGAATATCATAGCAAAGCTTAGGTTTGCAAAGTTTCATATGAACAAGCCACAAAACTTCTGGAGCAATGTCCTATGGACAGACGAGACCAAACTGGAGATGTTTGGTCATAACGCACAGTTCCACATCTGGAGAAAACACAGCACATCGACACAAACACCTCATACCAGCTGTCAGCATGGTGGTGGAGGGCTGATGATTTAGGCTAGTTTTGCTGCCACAGGACCTTGGCGCCTTACAGTCTTTGAGTCAACCATTAACTCCTCTGCATGAAATGCCATCTCTGCACAGCAGCTGCACACAGCGGATTTCCAAAGCAGCAAATATACAACACAATGGCTGAAAAAGGAAAGAATCAAGGTGTTGCCACGGCTCAGGCCACACCTCAACCTGACTGAAATGCTGTGGTGGGAACATAAGATGTAAAAAAAAAAAAAAAAAAAACTCGGAAAAAAATA